>JAIUZE010003364.1:0-18080 GCA_022085475.1 Heliosperma pusillum | reverse complement strand
TTCAAATCCGACAAAATCGTTTTCAACATTTAATTATGGAAAATCAAGTTTAAGTTCTAATAATGTTTTTCTTGTCATTTCTTATAGGGGAAGATTTTGAAGCCGAGTTTGGTGACTCGTATATTTTGGGTGAAGATTAGTAGACGGGTTTTTCTTTACTTCTTATTTTGGTGCTACTTGATTTTGCTAGCTAGGTAACGATTCCGAGTTACTCGACGAATTAATGTTACATAGCTTTTGTTTCTTTTGTTCTTTTGTTTTTGGTTCATTTTTTGTTTTAGTTCATATTATTGTTACTTATGATTTTTAATTAGTAACATGATAGGTTGTTATTTTACTATGTTGTATGAATTTTTGGCATGTTGGTTGTTCTTGACATAGTTGGATGATTTATTTATAATCATGATTTTTGTATGGATAATTATTAAATTGGTTGTTAAAACGGTTGTTGTTAATTAAAAACATGTTAGAATTTATTTGGAATGGTGGTGGTTTTGGCCGTGTGAATGGGCCGTGTTGGGTGGCTGTGAACCGGCCGGTTCAGGCCTGGTCAGACCGGTTCAGGCCGGTCCAGCCCGGTCTGGGTTGGTCCGGGGTTGGTCCTTGGGAGTTGTGTCGATACTTGATTGTTATGTTGTTGTTTTGACGGGTTTTAAATATGTTAAAGCATGCGGGAAATATTAGGAAACGGTTTTAGTAAAGTCGATAAAAAACCCAAAACAGCCAAGTCAGCCCAAAACAGCCCGTGGGCCCAGTTCAGGCCCGTGTCTTGGTCGGCCCAAGTCAGCCCGTGGGTCCCTCCCTTGGTCTTGTGACGGTTTTTGAGTTATTGCCGTTTTATCGTGTTTTGTAATATTTAGCAAGTGGGAAATGTTAATAAGTAAAATATTTAATTAAAAAGGTTTTTTTATAAAATTATTATTTCTCACATGTTAGACATTATAATACGAGATCGTAGTTTAAATTGATATCCTTTAAGTCAAGCGGGTTTTTAGTAAGATTTAATAATTCACATGTTAGAAGTTTTAATAAAATAACATGTAATGAATATGTTGATTTTATGTCTATGTGATAAAGACTCTGTTTCTAGCCGGTGTGACCAAACGGGTTTGGTCAAACTAAGATCTAGTCAGCCCCGTTTTGACTGATGACCCGTCGCGGGACTCGGGTCGGGGATTGGTCTTCAGGTAAGGTTTTATTTAATGAATGAATGAATGAGCCTTAGTAGATATGAGGCGATATGATATTTGAATATGATTTATGTGCAATTAGTCACATGATAGGAAGTTTTTCACGTGACTGTTTGATTATATGGTTGGTGTCGTGTTGACTAAGTACCCATAGAGAATTATGAGTATATGGCGTCTTGACCATTCTAATTCTAAATGAGTATCTTGGACCATGACATCGATAGGCCTTACTATCTTTAACGAGGATATGTTCATGGCTTGATAGCTTTTGTGTCACTGGTTTTGGGCCTTTTGATACCAAGCCGGGGCATGGCATCCTAAGAGTTCCGCTTTGGGAAGGGAGCCAGCTTAAGTAATAGCCATCTCTGCTTAGGGGGTCGCCTAGTAGAGTTTCTCATGTACGGTTATGTAATGAGACAGGGAATGGGTTAGCTGTTGTCGCTAGGTCTGATCAGTCTAGGGCTAGGATGTTTTCCTACCTTGTGGTATAGACTCGAGTTACAGAAGTCGACTATTGACGGTCCTAAGAACTTATGCCTGTTTCTAGACGGATTGGTCTTTCATGTTTGATGATTCTATGAGTTTTAGAAGGTGAGATGAAAGCCGGCTAAGATTGATAGAGTTTGGATTACCGATTGTTAACTGATTCACAAGATGTTTGCATGAGTAGCTTAACCTTCATATGCTAGGTTATATGTTAGTTATTTGTTTCATAACATGAAAAGCATATCGTATATGTTAAGGCTTTGTATTTTCTATATACATTTCTTTTATGTTATTCATGTTTTATTAAACTCGACATTTCGTGGCTGGGAGAACTCGGAGTTACTCCCCACTGACTGTGGCTTCCGTGTTTATATTTAATGCGGTTGGCAGGTTTGTGATGCATACTTGGGTACATTGATGAGCTAGCGAGTGAAGTATTACCTTGGACCTATATTCGGTTCTTAGGATTGTATATTATTATACACTCTTTTATTTCCGTATTTATACGGGAGATATGTCTCCCGTTTTGGATATGTATTTTGTATAATATTATTTCCTTTTTGTTGAACCTTTTTATTTAAGACACCTTCGTTATATATTCTCATCTTTTATTTAGTTAAATTATTTTTTTTCTTTCCGCAAATTTGAGGGTTTCACATTCTATCTACGATTTTGAAGATCTTGCGAAGTTTCCTAAAGGTCCTTTCGATTTCAGGATCGATTGGAGGTTGATCCTTTGGGGGAGCTCGCCTTGGCATTCAAGAAAACTAAATGTAAATAGTCAGAATGCCTTGAGAAACTGGGTTTCTCAAGACAAGAGGCAAAAAACTAAAGCAAACTAAAAACAATCAAATTAAACATACATCGTCCCCGGCAACGACGCCATTTTGATGTAAGTATAAGCGGTGTGGTAAGAGTGTCGGTCTCAGGGACGGTAGTTGGTGTCTAAAATCGATCTAATAGTCTACTAAGTCTCTTGCAAAGTCACGATATAATATGAGTTTGGATGTGTTGACTAAACTAAATAACAATAATTAAAGGCAAATAAAAACAACAAATAGAGTCTAAAACGAGAAAGATTGGATTTTTATCGAATAAGAGGGAAAACTAGGGTGATTGGGTTCATATGGGTGGTATAGTCGGGTGAAAAAGCCAAGTTTAATAGTTTAAGGATCGTCTAGTCTACGAAAGTGAATTGAGGCTTTCGATCTTACAATTCCCCCTCAAACCGACTCTAACTAGCTATCGCGTCACTATATAGGGTTTGCCAAACTAGCGGTTCTACGAAAAACCACGACTTTCGATCTTATGGTATTTGAAACAAGTGAGAGAATCATACAAACTCAAGTAGGAATTTCATCAAACACGTTATAAGCATATGATGGAGACAAGACAATAATCAACTATCAACCCCAACAAAAACACATTAACTCATACTAGAACTCATAATCCCCCACATAACCCTAGCAAGATTACTACTCACTCATATTCAAAGGAAATTCAATATTAACTAAGGATTGCAAAAGGGAATCAGCAACAATGAACATCTTTTAATTAACAATGAATAGATAACAAGAATTGAAATGAAAACTTAATTAAAGACAAGATTAAGTAAGGAAATTATACCAACTCAGGAAAAGGTGAGAACTTTGATATAATAACCAAGATTTTGTCAGAAATCTTTGAATACAAACCAAGTTCCAACACTAAACCAAATCTCAATTGCTAATTAATCAACTAATAAGCTTAATTTTGGAAGATTAATAGAAGATTAAGTACTAATTTTATGAGAGTTTCAGATCTAGGGTTTCGTGCCCTCTAATTACACAAGAGGGCCTATTTATAGGTTTACAAAATGGAGGAAAGATGGGCTTCAAAAGACTTCATGGGCTGGCAAGGTCACGACCGTGAAAGGTGTTTCACGGTCGTGAAAGCTAACTCACGTCCGTGAAACTGCAAGTCACGGTCGTGAGATATGTGGCAGGAGCAGGTCCTTCTTTCACGATCAAGTCACGACCACCGTGACAACTCTTTCACGACCGTGAAATGAGTTACACGGTCGTGAGATGAACTGCTCGAAAATCCATCTTCTTGGAAAGGCATCTCACGACCGTGAGATACCTTTCACGCCTGTGAAGTGCTTCTCTTCCTTCTTCCCTTGCTTGACTTAGTTGCTTCCTTTCCGGTTTCGCTTGCCTTGACTCGGGAGGGCTTTGACGCATCGAGTAGGGCCCCCAAGGGTATGTTGGGCCCCCAAGGTATGTCGTGGGTCCTCCGAGTGATTCACCTTCTTCTTTGTCGATCAAAATTAGGTAGACATCGCCTAAAGTGGCGGTTTACCTACAAGAACACGATAAAAGCAAAAAATGTGCTAGAAGAAGGTAAAACACGTAGAAACGCTCTTAAGGAGCGTTAAAGGCAAGCAAAACGAGGCAAAAAGGGGTGGAAAAGTAGGGTGAAATGACACTATATCAGCATACTACACACCTAAGACGGTCATTGTGACAACCCTCGCGAATGCGGGAATATAAAACATACAAGCATGTGAGATATATAGCGGAAAATACGGTATTAAAAAAAAACCTTTATACATGCAAGATAGAAAAATACGAGGACTGTCAAAATATTACAAACTAAATAAAAATACCACAAGAGACGTAGTCTCTCAAAGTGTTAACAAAAGACAAAGTAATTAGCAACTAGCTAAACAACGTCTAGAGGTGTTTCATCCAGGGACAACGCCCGCTAGCTCACACCCGAACCCAAAATAGCATAAGCAAAAAGCCATCCATGCAAGCAACCTGTTCATTCATGAAAAACATGAACGCCACAATCAGTGGGGAGTAACTCCGGGTTCTCCCAGCCATATCACATTAAACGTACATATAAGGAAATACAAAAGTAAAATCATGCATATATAGATATACATGTGAGTTACAATAAGAATAGGTAAGCAATCCAATATATAATGATATACGATCATGTGGAAATCAAATCTGAAAACCGTCATGTTATTGAAAGACTCGGGGAAGACACTCTTAGGCAACCGAATACGCTCATTAGGGCTTGCATCTCACCGTTAGCGGTATAAGTTTGATAAGATTGAGACTCGACAGACAAACCAAGTCAAGTCATGCGATGATCACAATAAATCCAACATATTATCATCCATTCACGAACCAAGACATTGACGGTGTCCAATCATGCAATGACCATGAATAATATCATGAAATCACGCATTCAAAGAACGACGACACAGACGACATCTCTCACGGTAAATGAAACGCACTAGCACCGTGTACATGGCAAGTATGATTATGGGCATCCACGGGAGTAAAACCTTCCCTGAACGCATACACGATTCAATCCATTTCGTATATGTAGACTAATTCCTCCACGGGATAAAGCATTTCCCTGAACTCATAGCGATGCTTACATTCGCCTATGTAGACTAATTTCCTCCTGGTAGCACGACGATAATAATATGGTCTAGTCTAAACATGGCCAGATTCTCGGAATAAACGTTTTCCGATTCGACATGCGATGAGTTTCGCATCCAAGACTCGGTCTTACAATATATATGCCGAGTACCCCAAATTCGGTAGATCAATTCACGAAAGAGGCGGAAAAGAGCACAAGCCTCATAACAAGCGGTACGCTACATGCAAATAACACCACCTCGCAAGTACACAACATTTGACGGCCGGGTCGATCAACGCATAGCGTTCAACTCCCAACAACGTCGTCGTATGCCCACTAATACATGCATTTAAGCAGTAGGATACCTCTTTGTTCCGACATTCCAGCCTTACGAACGGGAAGGTAGCCAAGGGAATGAGAGTACAAAGCACAAGACAAAATAGTGCTCAAACCGTATCATTTGTAAAAACCGACTCAAAGTGGGAACATACCAAAAACCGTCACAAAACATGAGAATAGGGAATCATATAAGTTTAAATATGATAAACATGAGTTAATACATGATACATAAGCATTAGAACAAGTTTATGAAGCATAATGAATAAAAACATAGATACCTCTCCAAAACAACATTGTTTGGAAACCAACGAAAACAAGGGTCCACTTCAAACGGTCATAACTAGAGTTCTAGACATGCAAATACAGATATTCCAATTGGAGGTGATAGCTTATCCTCTTACGGTTCCAACGAGATGTCACACGCCCAAAAAAAGCAAGTAACGAAGGAGATATGATCATTTTACGAAAAGGGGTCAGTGCAGGAAAATTTTTGTTGGCAGCGTGTGACGCAGCCTGCGTCATCACGACGCAGCCTGCGTCCCCCAACGCAGCCTGCGTCCCCCAACGCAGCCTGCGTCCTTCTCGGGATTCAAGGACGATCAAAAATCAACATGTTATCAACAACAAAATCCTCATTTATCAACACAAACCATCAATTCTCATATCAATTAACAACTAACAACAACCAACAACAACAACACAAGTCCTAAGTATACTAACCATAATCTAAATACGGTTTCTATCCTAGAAAACACATAAAACACGTAAATGATATCGAGTAACCCTTCACCGTTAACTTTTCGCGTCTTTAAACGGTTTCTAAACCTTCCTAGTCTCCACCTACATACAATTAGATAATAAAAGATGAATATCATTCACCTTGAGAAAGACGGATAATTTAAAAAGCGAGAAAGACGGTAATTTTATTACCAATACGGATAGAGGAAGCTAAGAGGGGAAGAATAAGACGAACTTACGAGAATTTGAGCGAGTAACGAAGGAGTAGCGACAAATCTAAGACGGATCAAAAATGGAGGCAAGGTTTTGATGGTTTTCTTAAGGAAGAAGAAATGTGTTGTGTTTGTGTTAGAATGAATTAGGTTAAGGTTAGGAGGGAGTATAAGTAAAGGGTGAGTCGGAAAAGTCAACGAAAGTCAAAGGCGGCTCAAAAGTCAAGAAAAGTCAAACTCGCCTTAAGACGGGATTCTCATGGAATCTCGCGGAAATTCCAAATATGAACTCGGAAATTCTAAATTCGACTCGGAAAAATTAAATTTACGATTAAAACTAAATTTCACTGAAAAGTATCCGTAAAATATTTTTACTAGAAAAATAGGGTACATTTGCGGGTGTTACAGTCATTAATAATGAAATAGATTATTATTATTAACATCATTATTATAAGATGGGAAAAGTAGGGGGTGGAAAAGTAGGGTGAAATGACATTATTATTATTAACATCATTATTAACAGCATACTACACACCTAAGACGGTCATTAATAGTGAAATAGACGGTCATTAATAGTGAAATGACACTATATCAGCATACTCATTATTATTAACATCATTATTATTATCATACACGTAAAACAACATTTTTATAAAAATAGATTCAAAATATAAATAAAATAATAAAATAGTTAATTAAGTTATAAATTATAAGATGGGAATTTCGTGGGTGTTTCAGATAATGTGTCACATGCTACCAACTAAATGTGTGGATCCCGAGTTCCTTGCGGACATTGGATTAGATGCGGACCTTGAGAAGATGTTTGTGGAGATAGGTTTTGAAGGGCTTTATGATCTCCAAGAGTTATCTTATTGTGAGTTGACTCTCAAGTTCTTAAGTTTCAGTTCTTACAAGGACAAGAAGATTTTATTTCGGATCCGGGGAAAGGAGTATAAGGCTACTCATGATAGGTTGAAAGCGGCCTTGTAATTGGGAGCCGATGTTGTAGACTGTTATAAGGAGTTTCCGACGACCTTCTCTATGACGAGGTTCTTTAAGTTGTTGATTGGTGGTGAAGGCCACAATGTTAAAAGTATGCATCTTACCGTGGTTCAGCACCCTGAGCTTCGCTTTGCCTTGAGAAGTTTTTAGAATCATCTTTTTGGTCTCCCGGACCGTAGCAAGCACAATATTTATGCGTTGTTGCTTTTGGCTACTTATCGTAATTTGAGTAAGGAGAAGAGGGTGTCAAATGAGTCCTTGCTTCGGTGGTCTGTTTGAGGTTCGAGAGGTTGGCAAGTGCTTCTAGATGCTCCTTGGATTGTGCAGCGTTGGTGACTATGATTGTCATGGATGCGTAGAAGTTTGTGCCCGAGGATTGGCTGAAAGCTATGACGGATGAGATTCCCTAACTAACACGGGTTGTCGTGTACCCAAATCAAAGATAATTTTCCTAGGCTACAATAACAACAAATGAATGTAATTAGGGAAGTAAATGGTCAATCTCGGGGAGATGGGAGACATCTTGTAAAAGTTATGGATTAATTTTTATCTAGTACGGTTGGTAGAGAAAAGTGACAGTCAAACTAAAAATTAAAACAAAATCAAATGATAATAATTCAATAATGAAAGCGGTTTAGGGAGCGAGATTCACATGAAAATTCATTTTAATAGCAATGTTAATTACGGGTTTAGTAAAGTCAAAGTTGTCCAAGTCCTAATGGTACATTCTTTCCGGATTATTACCGACTATATGGCGGAGCCTAGTGTTCTTTCGATTCTTACTAGGTCACCAAACTACTATCGCTAGTTCTTCTTTCTATCCCGACTTCCGTTCTTAAGATAGAAATTAAGATATATAACCATTTAATCATGGCCACTAATCAATGTTTATCATGAGACTCAAGCAAGGAAGTCGAGACAAGAAAGACAATATTTATCCGGAACAAACAGTACTTAAAAATTAATTAAATCATGCTAACCCATCCCCTGGAGATGAAAACTACCTACGCATTATTAAGAAGAATATGAAAACTATAAGTACAAAGTTTAGAATGACTAACATGATAGTATATAAGTAATGCGAGTTTACTGATGACGATAATATTAATAATAGAAAAATAGAATTGATAACTAAGATAAAAATAACAAAAGCTACAACGTATATAAATGATAACGATAAAAATATTGATGGCAATAACATAAGTGTTCAATAATCTAAATTAACTATAATGACAAATTGATTAAGACAACGATAATAACGAACGATAAAATTTGTAAATAATGAAAGTAAGGTAAACTAAATTATAAAGAAATGGATTAATAATTAACAGATAAAGGTTAAGCAAGATAATTAAAATAAGAAGTGCAAACAAAAATACGAAGTTCCATTTACAATCTTGAGCAATAGCAATATAACTAACCTAAACTAATACTAAAAACAAAGGAAATGTTTATGAATGAAAACAAGAAAATAGCTAAGTTCTTGTGTGTATTGATGCTCCTCTCAAGTTCAGAAATCGCCCTTTTATAATCGCTTCAATGGCTCGTGAATTAATTCCCATTAAGTGTAGTCATAAAAGCCATGGAATGGAATCGACAAACAAGTAGGAATAGGCAAACCCGATCGAGCTTACCCTTCCTCGATCGGGGACGCACATCTTTAGGTTCCCTTTCGATTATTCACTTGTTCTCTTTTTAACGCATCCCCATTAGCTCACCCCGATAGGGGACGTAACTAAAAGCTTTGAGAGCTTTAATATTCACCATATTTTGACTCCGTTGACCCCAAGGCATAGGGGTTGAGTTTAGAGTTTGCGAAACATTTTACTTTGAGCTTTTGTTCAATTGATTTCCTTCTCTGGCACAAGCCAATGCAACCGTCACATCCTTTCTTTGACCAAAAATCGCTTCATATAGCTTCATATTCCAAGGTGAATGCCAAAATAGTAAGAATAAGCTGTAAAACCGCTTTATTTCCTATAAAACAAGATAAAACACGCAAAGCAACTAGAATACGATATAGCTCACAAATCACTTCATAAAATGCATAATACATGTTAAAAGCGAGCAAAATAAGGGGATAAAATCATATAAATATTGCACTTATCAAATTTTCCCAAGCTAAACACTTGCATGTCCTCAAGCAAGCACAACAAATATAATCAAGACAAGGGTGGTGAGCAAATAGTCAATTTATCATACAAATCCTAAAATAAATTTTTAAAAGGCTAATGAATCAAATCCTGATACAACATAGGATAAGAAAAATACAAAACATGTTTGAGATTTACATAACGGCGTAACATAAGAAACTTCCTTAGGGCTTTTTTGCATTTGCACAATCTTTTGACGATGGACTCTCGTGGTACACTCAACACTCAATTTTTATGTGAACAAGGCAACATTATTTTATATTTAGGTGGAACTCTCTTATCTATAACTCATAAGAATGCGCCAATACTCTACCATTGCAAAATCCACAAAGTTATAAAAATCATGATCAAATGCACAAGGAAAGAAGCCAAGAAGACAAAGAAGGATGCAAGGGATAATGCGTAAGAAGGTGGACTCCCATGTGACTGTGGCATTCATGTTTCAAGAATGAACAGGTAATAGTTGGTGCATTTTGGGGTGGAGGCCGTGTGAGCTAGTTGGCGTTGACTTTCCACGTTTTACCTTGCGCGTAAACTCTAGTTTTCTAGACTCGTACTTGTTTTGAGAGACTATGTCTCACCTTTGTAGCTACATTATTTATTGTTGGTTTGCTTAACGATTCCTCGGACTATTTCCTTTATCTGTAGATTTAAAAATCCCTTATTTCCGCTACTATACATGATATGCTTGAATTACTTTCCGCTTTCGCGAGGGTTGTCGCATGTAGTCCAAGAAAGACGTAGCAGTGATGAGGGCTAAGTGAAAGGAGAAAAACCAACTTCAATTGAAAGACTACTATTATCCTCCATGAAAGAAATGACGTCTTACTTTTTATGTTTTTTCTCATGTACTTTTAGTTTGGTTAGTGGGCTTTCTACTAGTTTAAAGGACTCATATACATCTGGCTTTGTTTTGTAAACTGACTTTCATTTATTATTTATATCTCAGTTTATCGTTGTAAAACAAAGGTGTTTTAAATACGTCTAATTCCACATTAACCAGTTTAGACCGGTGCAATAATATGCACAAGTTATTTTTTTATTTAATAATATCTAAAATATGTTAATTAATAAGCTTAGTTAGGGACGACAACAACAACAACAACAACAACAACTAAGTTCGTGCGTAGACAATTGCACGGATAGAATATTCAAGAATCTGAGTAAATAATATACTATTAATGGCCCATTTGAATAACTTAGGTAGTTTCGAAACTCTCATCTTTTACATATTGTGGAACTTTATGTTTAGAGTAAAATCAAGGAAAATAATAAAATGAAGGAGATGATGACCTTCATATAAATGGAGAAAATGAAAGAGGAGAATATCAATTACAGTAGGGCCCATTATTTAAAAGTTGATCGATTGTTGGCCTTCTACTTTAATAATATTTACTGAGAATTAATAACAAACAAATACAACTCCTTGAATTAAAGGAAAAAGAAAAATATTAGAGCAAGCCAAGTTGTTTGGTTAGGGACTTGCTTGCAATATTAAGAAATTGCAAGGTAGTGACTAAACCATTGGACAAGTTCATGTAGCATAGCTTAAGAGTATTCACAGTAGAGATGATTAAATAATCCTTTCATTTTTTCTTTCACCCTCTCATTTTTTGACACAACACCTTCTCTATGACCCACCTTCATTTCCACTATGTTCATCCTCTATCTTCTCATATATTTTCCCCCACAATAGAGAGGATCGTCTTATCTATCCTCTGCCTATTTATTTGCATTTCAACATGTTACAAAAGAAATAAAATAAATGTCAATAATACACATGGCAAATAAATAGTAGCTTGTGGGCACAAGGGCATGTGTTTCCTTTCCTCTAAAACTAGAGGAAGAAACCATCATCCTCTATTTTAGAGAACATCCAAAATAATTCCCACAACAGAGAGGATGTCGTCTTAGAGCAGAAAGATAGGCTAAGAGGATGTTTAATCCTCTCTATTGTGAGAGTATCTCCAATGATAAGCAATAAGACTACTAGCTTAATTTGGCACAACATATTTTCAAGTTAATTCACTTTTAAGCTATAAAGTACCCCAATGGTAAAGCTACTAGTTTTGTAGCTTAACTTTTCATATGTGTATTTAAGTGGTAGATTTTTTATGTGGGTCCATTTAACCTAGTAGCTCCATCGAGCTAGTAGCTCAAACTAAGCTAGTCTATGTGGAGCACTCCAATGGTTAAGCAAGTAACTTGAAATTTTTTAAATTTGCAAGCAAGTCCTTTTGCTTAACCATTGGAGATGCTCTGAGTACTCTAAACAAAGCAACTAGCTTCATTAAGCTAGTATCTTAAATGACCCTACCACAAAAATGAAACAAATAGAAATTAGTTTAATTTATTAACATCTTGGTCAAGCTAGTTAAAATTTAAGTTAAACCATTGGAATGAATTTGTAGCTCAAAAATAAATTAGCTTAAGAAGTGATGTGGCAATGATAAGCTAGTTGCAACTATCTAACCATTAGACTTGCTCTAAGTCATCCAATTAGAGATAGTTAAATATCAAGGGCCACAACCTACATGGAGTAATATTAAATATCGATTCAATTTTTTTGCTAAGTTTAAAAGGGAGATAGATAATTTTGGAAAAATTTAGAGGTGAAAGAGAACAACAAAAAGGATTAGACAATACTCTCTCCGTCTTGGTTAATTGTTATCTTTTCATTTTGCCATAAAGACCAAGGAAAGAGTGAGGGGTCATTTGTGGTTCTATTTAGTGAATGACAAGTGGACAATAGTCCCATTGGACGATCAAAACTCATAGGCAACTTTCCTAATATAGAAAGGACAACAATTTACAGAGACACCCGAAAAAAAAATGACAATAATTGACTGGGACGGAGAGAGTATCAATCAGTATTAATTGATACCATAAAATTCAATCTCTTACAATATTTAGTACCAAACCATATTCCCTTCTTTCCATTTGTATTGTCCACTTTTTTTCGTTTTTGGATTATTTAAGGAGGAGCCGGTAAAATAATTACACCCATAATTTCAGGAAAATGGGACAATGGCATTGTGAGTTTGTGACAGAGGGAGATAATATTAGATACTAGGGGTTGTGCTACTGTGCTAGAATGTTCTTTTTTTGTTACTAACTTAAGAAAAAAGATAATTAATTTGGGATAAGTTAAAGAGAGAAAAAAAGACAATAAAATTAAATTAATGTTACGTAATGCCAGAGAAAACATGTCCTAAACAAAAGGTGAAACGAATTTCGAAGGATGGACACATTTTTCTTTTGTTGAAAAGAAGGATGTATAATAACATAAGAAACTCAACCATCAAATCATGGTAAACAAATGTTGGAAGTTAGGGGCTTTTAAGCCTTTTGAGTTTTTCCTTACCATCCTACATAGGAGAGGAAAGGAAGTGTGTATGTATTTATAAACACACTCCTTCCCTTACTTGTCACTAGTGGGTAAAGGGGTTCTTTTGTACAGACTCTGCAAGGTGCTTAATTCAGCTCGCACACGCGCGTGCCCGAGCCCGGCCCGGTTCCGGATCCGAGATCCGGGATTCGGGGATTTGGCAATCGCCTGCGGCGGGCTATGCCTATCTTTTTGGACCTGAGACGAGTTTGTAAGTCTGTTTTGCTTTTGAAAACAGAAGGTTGATTTAGTCAGTCAAAGTGACTGTCCTGGTTTTCAGGAGCACTAACAGGTCCACTCTCTGACTGCTAACTGCCCCTGCGGCTGCTATTGTAGAGTAGGGTTTGCTGGAGCAGTTGCTGTATTTTCCTATAAATACAGCAACCTTCTGCTCTCCAAATCACAACAACAATAACACATCCTCTCATACTCTCTCTTCCTCTCTTCTGTTCTAAATAATTTTCTGGGTACTGCATTTTATCGTTCCAAGTCTCACAGTTCCGAGTGGGCGGAGCTGCGTGGAGACTGTAGTGTTATACTTGGGGAACTACTTGTATCAGCTGATCGCCACCACGGTCGTACTGGAGAAATAGTTTTCAAGGCAGTGGCTTTCTTCCACGGCACTACTACTTAAGTCGGTATTTCTAACCTCTGTTTTTTATTGTTACAACATTTCGCGTCCTACAATTTGAAAACTATTTGTTGCTGTAACCATGTCTGTTATTTCGAAAATTATACCCGACATGTCAAAACTCGAGGCTTTAGACGGAAATAATTATAAACGTTGGTCCCAGAAATTGTTGATGTTTTTTGAGCAATTGGAAATTGATTACGTTCTGGTTTCTGACCCGCCTACCTCTATAACTATTACTTCTATTGAGAATACTCCCCCTGCTGCTGCTGTTATTAAGTCTAATGACGAAACTGTTAAGAAGTTTGAAAAAGACAACAAAACGGCTAGGTGTCACATTCTGAATAATATGACAAACACCCTGTTCGATTTATTTGCTGTCAATAAGTCGGCTAAGGTTATTTGGGAGGCTTTAGAAACCAAGTATGGGGCTGATGATGCGGGGAAAAAGAACCAGGGTTGGTCAAGGTAAGAACCAGGGTCCTGCAAAGAAGAATGGTCCAGTGAAGCATACCAAACCGGTTCCTAAGATTCAGAAAGCTAAGGGTCCTATTGTCTGCTATGTTTGTGGAAAAGTTGGCCACAAAGCCTACCAATGCTCCAAAAAGAAATCAGCTGAAGCCAATGTTGCTGTAACTGATGACATCGTTGCAGCTGTGGTTGTGGAAGCTAATCTGGTGGGAAATGCTGCTGAATGGGTCCTGGATACCGGAGCTTCGAGACACCTCTGTGCTGCAAGAGGGTTATTTGCTGAGTTCGAGGAAGTAGCTGATGGGGAATGCGTCTACATGGGTAATTCTTCATCTGCAAAGATTACAGGCAAAGGCAAGATCTTTCTCAAACTCACCTCGGGGAAAACACTTGCTCTCTCTAATGTTTTATTTGTTCCCTCATTGCGTCGAAACCTCATGTCTGGTGCCTTGTTAAACAAAGCTGGTATGAAACTTGTTTTTGAGGCTGACAAGGTTGTAATGTCGCGTAATGGGGAATTTGTGGGCAAGGGTTATCTTTCTGGGGGTCTTTTTGTATTGAACATTGATTGAACCTTTAATAATATTGCATCTACTTCTGCTTATATCGCTGAGTCTCTTGATGTTTGGCATGGTAGATTAGGTCATGTGAATGTGGATTACATTAAAAAACTTAGAACTATGAGTTTAATTCCGAGTTTGACGAGTCAAGAATTCTCTAAATGTGTTAGCTGTGTTGAGGCTAAGTTTACAAAGAAACCTAGTAAACCTGTGACTACTAGGAATACGAGTCTTCTTGAGTTAATTCACACAGACCAAGCTGACTTCAAAAATGTTGCAAGTAGAGGTGGCAAGAATTATTATATTACTTTTATAGATGATTGTTCTAGATACACTCGTGTCTATTTGCTTAAGAGTAAAGATGAAGCTGAACAATCTTTTATAAATTTTAAAAAATGAAGTTGAGAACCAACTTGACAAGAAATTTAAAAGGGTAAGATCTGATAGAGGAGGCGAGTATAAGTCTAATTATCTAACCAATTTCTGTGCTGCAAACGGGTTAATACATGAGACTAGTCCACCTTACTTACCCCAGTCTAATGGTGTAGCTGAACGCAAAAATAGAACCTTAAAAGAGATGATGAATGCTATGCTTTTAAGTTCTGGCCTATCTGATGATATGTGGGGGGGAAGCAATTCTTTCAGCTTGTCACATTCTTAACCGTGTACCTCATAAGAAAATCGACAAGACACCCTACGAGATTTGGAAGGGCTATCCTCCTAACCTGAGCTTCCTTAGGGTATGAGGGTGTTTGGCTAAAGTGGGTTTACCTGATTTTAGGAGACCTACCGTTGGACCTAAAACCTATGATTGTGTGTTTATAGGTTATGCTCAAAATAGCTCTGCTTATAGATTTATGTCTTTGAGTGATCGTTCTATATCTGAGGCTAGAGACGCTGAATTTTTTGAGCATGTTTTTCCTTTTCTGAAAACTGTTGTACCATCTCCTAGTTTATCTGTTGCATCTTCTGATTTGTCTTCACATGCTAGTGCTAGCACTTCTAATGATGTTTCTGTTGAACCTAGAAGAAGTAAGAGACCGAGATGCCCAAAGAACTTTGGTGATGATTATGTTACAACTATGTTGTCTGAATATGGATACTCTGTTTGTGCTAGTGATGAGTTTGTTTCAGCTTTTTTAATAGAAGATGATCCCAAAACTTATAGTGAGGCAATGAAATCCATTGATGCTAATTTTTGGAAATATGCTATTAAAAGTGAACTTGATTCTATTGTGGCTAATCAGACTTGGGAGTTGACTGATTTACCTAAAGGTAGTAAACCCATTACGAATAAATGGATCTTTAAAAAGAAAATGAGACCTGACGGTACAATAGAGAGGTTCAAAGCTAGACTTGTAGTTAGAGGCTTTACACAAAAGAAAGGCATTGATTATTTTGATACCTACTCTCCTGTGACCAAAATTTCGACTATTAGAACTCTTGTCGCCTTAGCTGCTATTCATAACCTTGTTATACATCAGATGGATGTTAAAACTGCTTTTCTGAATGGTGAACTAAGGGAAGAGATTTATATGTCTCAACCTGAAGGTTTTGTGATTAAGGTCAAGAGAGTAAAGTGTGTAAACTGAACAAGTCACTTTATGGTCTGAAACAAGCACCTAAACAGTGGTATGAGAAATTTAACAACACTTTGATGAGTAATGGCTTTGTAGTTAACAATTCTGATTCATGTGTTTATTCCAAAAGAATAGAATCTGATTGTGTGATTATATGCCTATATGTTGATGACATGTTGATACTTGGTAATAATTTAGATGTGGTAATTAGAACCAAAGAATTTTTGTCATCACAATTTGAGATGAAGGACTTAGGAGAAGCTGATGTTATCCTAGGAGTTAAGGTCATCCGTAACCCCTATGGAATCTGTCTAAGTCAATCTCATTATGTTGAAAAAGTGTTGAAAAAGTTTAACTGCTTTGATTATGTACCTGCTAGAACACCCTATGATCCTAGTATACCGCTGTGTAAAAACTTGGGTAAGAGTGTTTCCCAAGAAGAGTATGCTAAAATCCTAGAAAGTGTGATGTTTTTAATGAACTGTACTCGACCAGATATTGCATATGCTGTTAGTAGACTGAGTCGTTATACACATAACCCCAGTAATGAACATTGGAATGCTCTTCGTCTTTACTAAAATACCTAAGAGGAACAGTTGATCTGTGTTTGCATTATGGTAAATTTCCTGCTGTGCTAGAAGGATTTTGTGATGCGAACTGGGTTTCAGGTAACGATGAGATATGTTCTACTAGTGGTTATGTCTTCACTATGGGTGGAGGTGCTATATCGTGAAAGTCTTCTAAACATACTTGTATTGCACGCTCTACCATGGAATCGAAGTTCATAGCTCTTGAGTTGGCAGGACAAGAGGCTGAATGGCTGAGAAACCTTTTAGCTGATGTACCAGTATGGGGCGGACGGTTGACACCGGTCTCCCTACACTGTGACTCACAAGCTGCTATTGGTGTCGCGAAGAATAGTGTCTACAATGCGAAAAAGAGACACATTCGGATAAGGCACGCTGCAGTTAAACAACTCCTTGAGAATGGAGTGATCGCTTTGGACTATGTGAAGTCCGAAAGCAATCTTGCTGATCCCTTTACTAAAGGGCTGGCTAGGAGACTAGTCGTTGATACGTTGAGGGGAATGGGTCTTAAGTCCTTAAGTCAAGTGAATGAGTGATACTTGACTAGGTCTAAAGTCTTCATTTCTATGGCGTATGATTCATAGCCTTTATGGTAGTGCTTTTGAGACGCACTTGATAAATTATACACCAGGTTGGACTGATGTCCTTAATGGCTCGTGTGAGAAGTGCTATTGAGAAGCACTTGAGCCACCTATGCAGGTGTGTTGATAACAAGACTATGAGAAGCCTTGTGAACATGTCTGCTAATACCAACTTAAATGCATCGCTCTAAAAAGAGCGCGTTGCACTTTTGCGGAACGGTCTTAATTCGAAGGTATGATATGTGTTGTGGGGGTATCAACCGAAGCTCAGTTAGGAATTCAAATCGAAAGATATTCTCTCGCTGTAAGTAAGTTGTTTCCTCATCTCACTAAAGTGTCAATTCAAATCGAAAGATATTGATACCTAAGTATCTAATCCTTCCTCTACCCAGGAATTTTCTTTTTCTGTCTCGAGCGCCCCTAGTGGGGGATTGTTGGAAGTTAGGGGCTTTTAAGCCTTTGAGTTTTTTCCTTACCATCCCACATAGGAGAGGAAAGGAAGTGTGTATGTGTTTATATACACACTCCTTCCCTTACTTATCACTAGTGGGTAAAGGGGGTCTTTTGTATAGACTTTGCGAGGTGCTTAATTCAGCTCGCACACGCGCGCGCGCGCGTGCCCGTGCCCGAGCCTGGCCCGGCCCAGCCCGGTTCGGGATTCGGGATTTGGGATTTGGCAATCGCCTGCGGCGGGCTATGCCTATCTTTTTGGGCCTGAGACGAGTAAGTCTGTTTTGTTTTG
>JAIUZE010003363.1:0-20321 GCA_022085475.1 Heliosperma pusillum | reverse complement strand
ACTCCTTTCTTAGAGATGATGACCCCAAGGAAGTAAACCTCAGGCTGCATGAAGGTGCACTTCTCTAGCTTGCCATACAACTTGTTCTCTCTTAGGACCTCAAACAACAACTTCAGATGTTGCAAATGTTCTCCCTTAGTTGAACTGTAAATAAGAATGTCATCAAAGTAAACCACTACACATTTGCCTAAGTAAGGCCTTAGGACTTCTGTCATCAACCTCATGAAGGTGCTAGGGGCATTAGACAACCCAAAAGGCATCACCAACCAGTCATAGAGCCCATGTTTAGTCTTGAAAGCTGTCTTCCATTCATCCCCTGCTCTTATCCTCACTTGGTGGTAGCCCTGCCTCAGATCAATCTTAGTGAACACTTGAGCCCCACTTAACTCATCCAGAATATCATTAAGTCTAGGTATGGGAAACCTATACTTGATGGTAATGTTGTTGATGGCCCTACTATCAATGCACATACGCCAAGTCCCATCCTTCTTTAGCACAAGCAAGGCTGGTACAGCACAAGGACTGAGGGACTCTCTGACATAGCCCTTGTTGAGTAGTTCACCTACTTGAAGTTGGAGCTCCTGTGTAGCCTTAGGGTCACTCCTGTAAGCTGGCTTGTTGGGTAAGTAGTTCACCATAACTTTCTAGGATAGATTTGACCTCTTCAGGGATATCAATGATACTCATCCCAGTCTCCTTGGCAAGCAATATGTATACAGGTTGTAGCTCACTTAGCTCTTGTGCTATTTCTGACTCACTTATCAACATAACTTCCTTGGAAGCCTCACTCATGGGATTTGGGTTGATCTTTAAAGCAGGTGGTAAAGGTGCCAGGGTGATTTTCTTCTTGCCATACTTAAAGGTGTTGGTGTTGTCCCTCCCATGGTGTATGGCATCCCTATCAAACTCCCATGGTCTCCCAAGAAGAAGGTGACATGCATCCATAGGTAGAACATCACAAAGACTCTCTTCCACATACCCTTTACCAATTGAGAAAGGTACAACACATTGTTTATCCACTTTGATCTCAGCCCCTTTGTTTAGCCATCTGAGTTTGTAAGGTAGGGGGTGGTCCTTGGTGGGTAGAGCTAGTTTGTCAATCAGTGTTCTGGAGGCCACATTAGTGCAGCTTCCACCATCAATGATGAGATTACAACCTCTGCCCTTGATAGTACATCTGATCCTAAAGATCTGGTGTCTTTGATCCTCTTCCAAAGGTTGGGGTTGAGTATGCATTACCCTCCATGTTACCAAACTTAACCCTGCATCAGGCTCTATCAACTCTTCACTAGCCTCTACCTCAGGCTCTTCCATCTCTTCATCACAGACCAACACTTCATCATCTCCCCAATGGATTACTTCTAGGGTACTCAGAGCCCTTTTAGATGGACATTCTCTAGCAAAATGTCCATACCCTTGACATTGAAAGCACTTTTTGAGAGGGGTAGTCTTCCTTTGGCCTGCCTCAACAGCCTTGCCTTTATCAAGGGTGAAAGGGGTCTTAACAGGAACCACAGGTTCTCCTATCTTGACTCCTACAAAAGGCTTGAAGGTGGGGGTTCTGGAAGGTGTCTTAGAAGCACTGGCCTTTCCCTTTCCCAACTTTTCTACCCTCAAAGACAAGTTGACAGCTTCCTCAAAGGAGTATATATTTTGTAGCCTGACTTTACTAGCTATTCTTTCATCCAAACCCTCTAAGAACCTTGCTATCTTTTGTTCAGATTTCTCAACAACCTCACATTGCAAAGTGAGTTGTTCAAAGTCTCTTAGGTAGGACTCTAAAGGTCTTTGGTCTTGCTTTAGGTGAGTAAGCTTAATGAACATGTCTTGAGTGTAGCCCCTAGAGACAAACTTAGCTCTCATTTTCTTTTTCAGTTTGAGCCATGACTTTACAGGTTCTTTCCCTTCCCTAACCCTCAAGGTTTTCATGTTTTCATACCACAGTGAGGCATAGCCTTTTAGTTTCATGATAGCAACCTTAAAAGCCTTTCTATCAGTGTATCCTTTAAACTCAAAGACTCTGTCTACAGACCTTAGCCAATCTAAGAAATCATCAGGGTTCAAGCTACCTAGAAAGTCAGGAATCTCTACCTTGATATCTTTGTCTTGGTGTCTGAGAAGATTGTGATCTGAGCCATCTGAATCTGACATTTCAAACTGATCTACAGGTTGTCTCCTCCTTGCTCCACCTTGTGGGAAAGGTGCTCCTCTTCCTCGACCTCTGCCTCCCCTTGTATCATTGTTCTGTTGGCCCTCAAGGAGTTCATTGACAGATCTAGAGACCTCCATTACAGTTTTGACAAGACCTTGAACTGTGTTTTCAAGACCTGTGATTCTCTCTTCACTCATGGTTGTATTTTGTGTTTTTAATGTAGTTAGGTAGATGAACTCACAAACCAAAGCTATGATAACCAATTTGCACTGAAACTATTCAGAAAGACAACTAAACAATGACAATTTGATTGAGATTCAGACACTTTGCAAATACTCTGTTTCTGTTTGAATTGATTGTTAAAGAACAAGGATAGAACCTTAACCAAAGCACAAAGCCAATGATTGAGGGTTGAACCTTGATCCCAGCACACAGCTAAGGACCCAAGCTCACTTCCAAGCACAAAGCAAAGGAAGTTGTCTCAAGCACACAACCAAGAGATTGCAACAGAAACAAGGTTTCAGTTTATATTTTTCTTCAAATCTGATTTGAATTTCATTAGGTAAAGGCCTTATATAGGCAAGGAGATTACATCCTATTCGTTCATTACATCCTAGGGCCACAATGGGTTTGCAAAAGAAACAGAAATAACAGCTACATTGTTCAGCATAAAGCAATAAAGTAGAAAAGTAGTTCTAATCGGACAATCTGCCTTAATTGGTTTGTTGGGGTTGAAACTGGTGGAGGGGTGGACTTCTGAGCTTGATTCTTGAGCTCAACTGAAGTGGGATGGATGCCAAAGGTCCTGCTAAAAGGCCCTCGAGCTTGTTTGATCATAAAAGGAAAGTTTGATAGTGACATGTTAACTACTGCAAAAGGCTGAAATCTGGACAGTCTGAAGTTGGCCCTAAGCTAACTCTTTGTGTGTTTGTTTCTTGGGAGGGAAGTCCTGGGGAAAGTTGTAGAGGACCTTCCCAAGACATAGGTTTGAGGGTTGGTTAGGCTTGTTTGATTGTGTGGGGCCCCATGGACCTTGTTTAGAAAGGCTGTGATAGGCTGTTTTTGGCTGGGGGCTGTTTTTGTTGTGTTGGGGTTGTTGGGCTGTTGGCTGAGCTTTGTTGTGGCTTAGTCTTGGGAAGTGGATGGCTAGGCTTTGTTCTGGTTGTGGTGGTGTTGTCTTAGCAGGCTTGAAGTGGTTGTGGCTTGGACTGAATAGGACATTGTCATAACTGGTCATGGTGTTGTCTGAAAGGATGTTGTTGTCTTGAATGGTGCTGTTGTCTTGATGTTGAGTCTTGTCTTGATCAAATACTCCTGTTGCAACCTCCTTTTCTTGAAAAGGATTTGCCCTCAAATCTTCCTCACCTTCATCATCTGATTCACCATGGTAAGGGCTCAGGTCTCCAACATTGAAAGTACCATGTACCCCATAGCTTCCTGGTAGATCCACTTTGTAAGCATTGGTGCCTATCTTCTCCAATATCTCAAATGGTCCATCAGCTCTTGGCATGAGCTTGTTTCTCCTCTTGTCTGGAAATCTCTCTTTTCTTAAATGCAACCATACAAGATCCCCTGCCTTGAACTCCCTTGCTTTCTTAGGTCCCTTGGACCTAGCCTTGTACAATTCATTGGACCTTTCAATCTGCTTCTTGACTTGCTCATGAATCTCTATCATTTGCTCAACTCTCTTCTTTGCATCATAGCTTGCCTTGTTTCCTTTGACTGGTGCTAGGTCTGTAGGCATGAGAGGATTAGTGCCATAACTGTTTCAAAAGGACTTTTACCTGTGCTGCTGGAGGGAGCTCTGTTGAAGGCAAACTCAGCTTGTGCTAGTCTGAGGTCCCAATCTTTCAATGACTTAGAAACAATGCTCCTTAAGATCTTTCCTAGTGTCCTGTTAGTGACTTCTGTCTGCCCATCAGTTTGGGGATGGTGAGAAATACTAAACAATAACCTGGTCTTCAATAGCTTCCACAAGGTTCTCCAGAAGTGGCTCATGAACTTTGTGTCTCTATCTGAGACAATGCTTCTAGGGACCCCATGTAACTTGACAACCTCCCTAAATTATAGTTCAGCTACCCCCAAGGCATCCTCAGTCTTCTTACAAGCAATGAAATGTGCCATCTTACTGAATCTATCTACAACCACCATGATTGAGTCTTTTCCCCTTTGAGTTCTAGGTAAGGCTACAATGAAGTCCATACTGAGGTCTTCCCATGGCTTGTTTGGCACTGGAAGTGGTGTGTAAGGGCCTGCTTGAAAATGTGCCTTGGCTAGTTGACAAGACCTACATCTCTTGAGGGCATCTTGCACATCACTGAGCATCTTAGGCCAATAGAACTGATCTTGTAATATGTCATAGGTCTTCTGTACCCCAAAGTGACCAGCAAGGCCATTGGAGTGAACCTCTTTGACCAATAGTCCCCTATAAGGTCCCTTAGGCACACACAGTTTGTTCCCATAGAATAAGTACCCTTCCTGAGCTGTGTATTTGCTCCCTTTCTTGACTTGCCCTTCTTGATATACCTCCCATTCATGCTTGAAGTCTGGATCTTCTTGATAGAGCTCTTTCATAAATTCAAACCCCAACACCCTTTGCTCCATGAAGGTCAACATTACAGACCTTCTAGACAATGCATCAGCTACAACATTGTTCTTACCCTCTATATACTTGCTGGAGAATGAGAAGGATTGCAAGAACTCTACCCATTTGGCATGCCTGGGGTGGAGTTTGTGCTGTCCATTGATGTATTTGAGAGCCTCATGATCAGAATGAAGCACAAAAGGCTTAGGCTTCAAGTAGTGTCCCCAATGATTCAATGCCCTCACAATGGCATAGAATTCCTTGTCATATGTGAAGTAGTTAAGCTTGGCCCCATTTAGCTTCTCACTGAAGTATGCCACAGGTTTCTTTTCTTGAGTAAGCACAGCTCCTATGCCAAGGCCACTGGCATCACACTCTACCTCAAAGAGTTTGTTAAAATCTGGTAGAACCAATATTGGAGATTTACATAATAGTTCTTTGATCAGATTGAAGGACCTTTCAGCCTTCTCATTCCACTTGAACTCTCCCTTCTTCATGCACTCAGTAATAGGGGCCATGATTGAACTAAACCCTTGTATGAACCTCCTATAGAAAGATGTTAACCCATGGAAACTTCTAACATCAGTAACAGTTTGAGGAATGGGCCATTCCTTGATTGCTTGCACCTTCTCAGGATCAACTGCCACTCCTTTCTTAGAGATGATGAACCCAAGGAAGTAAACCTCAGGCTGCATGAAGGTGCACTTTTCTAACTTACCATACAACTTGTTCTCTCTTAGGACCTCAAACAACAATTTCAGATGTTGCAAATGTTCTCCCTTAGTTGAACTGTAAATAAGAATGTCATCAAAGTAAACCACTACACATTTGCCTAAGTAAGGCCTTAGGACTTCTGTCATCAACCTCATGAAGGTGCTAGGGGCATTAGACAACCCAAAGGGCATCACCAACCATTCATAGAGCCCATGTTTAGTCTTGAAAGCTGTCTTCCATTCATCCCCTGCTCTTATCCTCACTTGGTGGTAGCCCTGCCTCAGATCAATCTTAGTGAACACTTGAGCCCCACTTAGCTCATCCAGAATATCATTAAGTCTAGGTATGGGAAACCTATACTTGATGGTAATGTTGTTGATGGCCCTACTATCAATGCACATACGCCAAGTCCATCCTTCTTTGGCACAAGCAAGGCTGGTACAGCACAAGGACTGAGGGACTCTCTGACATAGCCCTTGTTGAGTAGTTCACCTACTTGAAGTTGGAGCTCTTGTGTAGCCTTAGGGTCACTCCTGTAAGCTGGCTTGTTGGGTAAGATAGCTCCAGGCACTAGGTCAATGTGGTGCTCTATTCCTCTAAGTGGTGGCAGTCCACTAGGAAGCTCAGTAGGGAAGACATCACCATAACTTTCTAGGATAGATTTGACCTCTTCAGGGATATCAATGATACTCATCCCAGTCTCCTTGGCAAGCAATATGTATACAGGTTGTAGCTCACTTAGCTCTTGTGCTATTTCTGACTCACTTATCAACATGACTTCCTTGGAAGCCTCACTCATGGGGTTTGGGTTGATCTTTAAAGCAGGTGGTAAAGGTGCCAGGGTGATTTTCTTCTTCCCATACTTAAAGGTGTAGGTGTTGTCCCTCCCATGGTGTATGGCATCCCTATCAAACTCCCATGGTCTCCCAAGAAGAAGGTGACATGCATCCATAGGTAGAACATCACAAAGACTCTCATCCACATACCCTTTACCAATTGAGAAAGGTACAACACATTGTTTATCCACCTTGATCTCAGCCCCTTTGTTTAGCCATCTGAGTTTGTAAGGTAGGGGGTGGTCTTTGGTGGGTAGAGCTAGCTTGTCTATCAGTGTTTTGGAGGCCACATTAGTGCAGCTTCCCCCATCAATAATGAGGTTACATACTCTACCCTTGATGGTACATCTGGTCCTAAAGATCTGGTGTCTTTGGTCCTCTTCCAAAGGTTGTGGTTGAGTATGCATTACCCTCCATGTTACCAAACTTAACCCTGCATCAGGCTCTATCAACTCCTCACTAGCCTCTACCTCAGGCTCTTCCATCTCTTCATCACAGACCAACACTTCATCATCTCCCCAATGGATTACTTCTAGGGTACTCAGAGCCCTTTTAGATGGACATTCTCTAGCAAAATGTCCATACCCTTGACATTGAAAGCACTTTTTGAGAGGGGTAGTCTTCCTTTGGCCTGCCTCAACAGCCTTGCCTTTATCAAGGTTGAAAGGGGTCTTAACAGGAACCACAGGTTCTCCTATCTTGACTCCTACAAAAGGCTTGAAGGTGGGGGTTCTGGAAGGTGTCTTAGAAGCACTGGCCTTTCCCTTTCCCAACTTTTCTACCCTCAAAGACAAGTTGACAGCTTCCTCAAAGGAGTATATATTTTGTAGCCTGACTTTACTAGCTATTCTTTCATCCAACCCCTCTAAGAACCTTGCTATCTTTTGTTCAGATTTCTCAACAACCTCACATTGCAAAGTGAGTTGTTCAAAGTCTCTTAGGTAGGACTCTAAAGGTCTTTGGTCTTGCTTTAGGTGAGTAAGCTTAATGAACATGTCTTGAGTGTAGTCCCTAGAGACAAACTTAGCTCTCATTTTCTTTTTCAGTTTGAGCCATGACTTTACAGGTTCTTTCCCTTCCCTAACCCTCAAGGTTTTCATGTTTTCATACCAAGTGAGGCATAGCCTTTTAGTTTCATGATAGCAACCTTAAAAGCCTTTCTATCAGTGTATCCTTTAAACTCAAAGACTCTTTCTACAGACCTTAGCCAATCTAAGAAATCATCAGGGTTCAAGCTACCTAGAAAGTCAGGAATCTCTACCTTGATATCTTTGTCTTGGTGTCTGAGAAGATTGTGATCTGAGCCATCTGAATCTGACATTTCAAACTGATCTACAGGTTGTCTCCTCCTTACTCCACCTTGTGGGAAAGGTGCTCCTCTTCCTCGACCTCTGCCTCCCCTTGTATCATTGTTCTGTTGGCCCTCAAGGAGTTCATTGACAGATCTAGAGACCTCCATTACAGTTCTGACAAGACCTTGAACTGTGTTTTCAAGACCTGTGATTCTCTCTTCACTCATGGTTGTATTTTGTGTTTTTAATGTAGTTAGGTAGATGAACTCACAAACCAAAGCTCTGATAACCAATTTGCACTGAAACTATTCAGAAAGACAACTAAACAATGACAATTTGAACTAAGGTTAAGACACTTTGCAAATACTCTGTTTCTGTTTGAATTGATTGTTAAAGAACAAGGATAGAACCTTAACCAAAGCACAAAGCCAATGATTGAGGGTTGAACCTTGATCCCAGCACACAGCTAAGGACCTAAGCTCACTTCCAAGCACAAAGCAAAGGAAGTTGTCTCAAGCACACAGCCAAGAGATTGCAACAGAAACAAGGTTTCAGTTTTATATTTTACTTCAAATCTGATTTGCATTTCATTAGGTAAAGGCCTTATATAGGCAAGGAGATTACATCCTATTCGTTCATTACATCCTAGGGCCACAATGGGTTTGCAAAAGAAACAGAAATAACAGCTACATTGTTCAGCATAAAGCAATAAAGTAGAAAAGTAGTTCTAATAGGACAATCTGCCTTAATTGGTTTGTTGGGGTTGAAACTGGTGGAGGGGTGGACTTCTGAGCTTGATTCTTGAGCTCAACTGAAGTGGGATGGATGCCAAAGGTCCTTCTAAAAGGCCCTCGAGTTTGTTTGATCATAAAAGGAAAGTTTGATAGTGACATGTTAACTACTGCAAAAAGGCTGAAATCTGGACAGTCTGAAGTTGTCCCTAAGCTAACTCTTTGTATGTTTGTTTCTTGGAAGGGAAATCCTGGGGAAAGTTGTAGAGGACCTTCCCAAGACATAGGTTTGAGGGTTGGTTAGGCTTGTTTGATTGTGTGAGGCCCCCATGGACCCTGTTTAGAAAGGCTGTGATAGGCTGTTTTTGGCTGAGGGCTGTTTTTGTTGTGTTGGGTTTGTTGGGCTGTTGGCTGTGCCTTGTTGTGGCTTAGTCTTGGGAAGTGGATGGCTAGGCTTTGTTCTGGTTGTGGGGGTGTTGTCTTAGCAGGCTTGAAGTGGTTGTGGCTTGGACTGAATAGGACATTGTCATAACTGGTCATGGTGTTGTCTGAAAGGATGTTGTTGTCTTGAATGGTGCTGTTGTCTTGATGTTGAGTCTTGTCTTGATCAAATACTCCTGTTGTAGGTTGCTGTTGATCAAGACAAGGTGAAGGCAATTAGGGAGTGGCAGGTCCCTAAGACTATAACTGAGGTGAGGAGTTTCCATGGGTTGGCCTTCTTCTACAGAAGGTTCATTAAGGGGTTCAGTTCCATCATGGCTCCCCTGACTGACTGTATGAGAAAAGGAGAATTCAGGTGGAATGACAAGGCTGAGAGGTTTTTTAACATCATCAAGGACCTCTTGTGTGAGTCTCCTGTCCTTGTTCTCCCTGATTTCAGCAAGTTATTTGAGGTGGAGTGTGATGCTAGTGGTATAGGCATTGGTGCTGTCTTGACACAAGAACAAAAGCCTGTGGCATACTTTAGTGAGAAGTTGAGTGGTGCTAAGCTCAACTATTCAACATATGACAAAGAGTTCTATGCAATAGTCAGGGCTTTGTACCATTGGGGTCATTATCTAAAGCCCAAGCCTTTTGTATTGCACTCAGATCATCATGCACTCAAGTACATCAATGGGCAGCACAAGTTGAATACTAGGCATGCTAAGTGGGTGGAATTCTTGCAGTCCTTCTCATTCTCCAACAAGTACATTGAAGGCAAGAACAATGTGGTGGCAGATGCCTTATCAAGGAGAACCATGATGCTGACTTTTATGGAGCAAAGGGTACTTGGGTTTGAGCACATAAAGGAGTTGTACAGGGAGGATCCTGACTTTAAGGAGGACTGGGTGGCAAGGATGGAAGGCATTCCTAAGAGTGGAAGTAGATACTGGGAGCAGGAAGGGTTCTTGTTCCTAGGTAACAAGTTGTGTGTACCAAGGGGTCCTTACAGGGGGTTGCTAGTGAAGGAGGTACATTCAAATGGCCTAGCTGGTCACTTTGGAATCCAGAAAACTTATGACATGCTGCAGGAACAATTTTATTGGCCAAAGATGTTGGGAGACGTTCAGGATGTGATCAGGAGGTGCAGTGCTTGCCAGAAGTCCAAGTCATTCTTCCAGACTGGAGCCTACACCCCCTTACCAGTTCCAGATAAGCCTTGGGAGGATGTTAGCATGGATTTCATTGTAGCTCTTCCTAGGACACAGAGGGGCAAGGACTCAGTCATGGTGGTTGTGGACAGATTTAGCAAAATGGCACATTTTGTTGCCTGCAAGAAGAATGAGGATGCCATGGGGGTTGCAGACCTATACTTCAAGGAGATTGTCAAACTCCATGGGGTACCAAGGACCATAGTATCTGACAGGGACTCTAAGTTCATGAGTCACTTCTGGAGGACACTTTGGAAGCTGCTAGGGACCAGGCTCCTATTCAGCACCTCCCACCACCCTCAGACTGATGGACAGACAGAGGTAACAAACAAGACATTGGGCAGGATCCTCAGATGCATCATCTCCAAGTCCTTGAAGGATTGGGATCTAAAGCTGGCTCAAGCAGAATTTGCAGTCAACAGAGCCCCTTCTACCAGCACAGGTAAAAGCCCCTTTGAAGTTGTTTATGGCACTAACCCCTTGATGCCAACAGACCTTGTACCAGTAGCAAGGAAGGTGGTGCCCTATGATGCAAAGACCAGAGTGGAGCAGATGATGCAGATGCATACCAAGGTGAAACAGCAAATTGAAAAGTCCAATGAAATGTATAAGTCCAGAGCAAGAGGTCCAAAGAAATCCAGAGAGTTCAAGGCAGGGGATCTAGTGTGGTTGCACCTAAGGAAGGAAAGGTTTCCTGACAAGAGGAAGAACAAGCTGAGTCCAAGAGCAGAGGGTCCCTTTGAGGTCATTGAGAAGTTGGGTTCTAATGCTTACAAGATTGACCTCCCAGGAGAGTATGGAGTGCATGGTACATTCAATGTTGGTGATCTAAGCCCATATTATGGAGAATCTGATGATGACACTAGTGAGGATTTGAGGGCAAATCCTTTTCAGGAAGGAGAATTTGCAACAGGAGTTGAACCTCCAACCAGCCAGAACAATGTCACAGCAAGAACATGGAGCTTACCACCTACCCTACACCCAGGCAGGGGTCCCACAACAGAGACACCAAGCTTACTACCTCCCAAGCACCCACCCTTATGTCAAGAACCAGCAGGAACACCAGCAAGAGCAGCCACAACAAGACTAACCAGAGCAGGGTCAATCCTTCAGAAAACCAGCCAGAACAAGTCCAGTAACCAGCCAATTCTCATGCAGCACGAGTCCAACCAAGGGCTCCAACTTCTTTTCCCCTTTAATTAAGGTCCTTAGCAACATAAAAGTCCAGGACAAGTTTTCCAAATAAGTTCTGGAAGTCCATCTAAAACAGCCTACCATATTGAAGATCATTTGAGGAAGTCTGCAGGAACAAGTCCAATTTAATCTGTCCAAGACTCCTTACTTTTGTGTGATCAACTTAACCTAAATAAGAACGTTGGGAAGGTATCTAGCAGTCCCTCTCAACCCCCAAGAACAGCAGCAAACAGCCAGACAAAGAACCCCTAAGGAATTCAACAACATTACCATTTAAGGCAAGGGACAAGAGCACTTTTCAGCTTTGTTTTCTGTCAGTTGCAGTCTGTCATGGCTCGTCCTTATTAGCTGACTTTTTGCATTTCTTTATCAGTATTGTAAGGCTCTTAAAGCCCTTAGATTATGTTATTTTCAAGGGTGGAGATCGTTTGTAATTGCCTATATAAGGCCTGCTTGTAACCCTAAGGAAATCAGACTTGAATTAATATAAACCTGAACTTTGTTCATTTGCAATTCTTTAGCAAAGCTAAGTATTGTGGTAACTCTTAGTGAACTTGTGTGTGACCTAAGATTACAGTGTCTAAGAATCATTACTTGTGTGTTTTGAGTCTTAAACACAACCTTTGCTACCTCTGCTTGTGTGCTAAGGTGCAAAGTCCTATCTGTTCTGCCTAGCCTAGTGCAGGTTTCTGAGTGAGTGAGTGTACGTGTGAGGGAGTGTTCACCCTGGCCCCTTGTAGCCTCTGAAAAGCTCTATTTTTGTAGAGGTTTCAGTTCAACTTTGAGGAATCCCTTCTCTGGATTAAATTGGCTGGATTTCATATCAGTTGTTGCTGGGTTTTTCTTTGCTTCACTGAGTCTTCCTCAAGACGAGTACCATCCGTCTTATGTTTAAGACGGGTTAAATACTAAAAATAAAAATAAATATATTAGTATTTTTTAGCGAATAAGTGGGATAATTTGGTATGTCTTTGATATGTTTTAAGCTTAAGACGGATAGTGACCGTCTTAAATGAAAATTTGGGTTAAACTATTTGTCGTATGAAAATGCTACCTTATCTATAGTAGGAGCTAGCAGCCAATATCTAAAAAATTGCCAATACGCATATATCAGCAAGAAAGAAATAAAGAATCTAATGTAGTTGGTAGCAGCCAATATTGTCAATATAGATGATAAGATTTGAGTCTAAAACAATTAACTAAGATTTGAATCTAGACAAGACATTTAAACAAATTGCATATTATCAGATACAAAAGTAATTCTAGAAAAAAATTATACAGCAACTTCCTAACGATCACCACAACGAAACTTGAACTTTACCTGTTATATATGTGCTTTCATATGTATTATGCCAAACCACCTTAAGTATGTGCTGTATTGTAAAAATTAATTGGCTCGGGTTTGTCGCATTTGAGAAATCTCAGTAACATTTTATTTTTAATTATCATGGGATTTTTCATCTTTCTAACTAAGATGCCAATAGAAAAACGAAAAATGTCAATGGTGGCATTTTCTAAAGTATCATCACATTTCAAATAAAGCGGACAAAATACAAAAAATTCTTAGAAATCATTAGTTAAACAAGTAGTGTAGGCATTAATGGTAGTTAATATTAGTTTTATGTGTAAAACAAATATGAATAGAGTTGTCGTATTAGAATAATTTTAGTTGTTATAAACATATATTATTGTCAAGTTTACTCGATTTTAGTTCCATGTCATATCGTAACGATAGGGTTACACTCCGAAAAGTGAATCAACCATATTTTAATAACCTATTTGACATCTTATGCTTGTGAGTGTTCTATAGGCTTAATATTTTAATTTTTATGTTAGGTCTGTAAAATATTATCTTAAATATATATGGAATGAGCCAGTAAGTTTTGATACTATGAGATTGTAATTTTCCTAACGGATTAGTGATCTTCTCAGTAATTAACAGAGACTTTGAATGGATCGTGAATGGATGGTTATTGATCGCTTGGACACTAGATAATTGAGAGGGGTGGATCAGTTTGTGAGACATGCTATTAATTATGCAGACAATCTTAATGAAATTTATTGTCCATGCGTTAAATGTGGGAATAATGTGTTTGTTGATGTTGGAGAATTAAGAAATCACCTCTTATGCAACGGAATTGATAAAGGTTACAAAAGGTGGATTTGGCATGGAGAGGATGTGTTGCCTAATAGTTGTAATTTAGAGGATGATGGAGAAGAATCCGGGGGGGAAGATTTTGATGTAGTTTGCGAAGATCGAGTAGATGATATGATTAATGATTTCAAAGAGTGCACAGAAGACCCACATATTTTTGATACATTAGCAACTGATGCAGTGAAACCACTCTATCTAGGTTCTAAATTCACACGTTTATCTGCAACTTTAAAATTGTATAACCTAAAGGCAAAAAACGGTTGGAGTGATAAAAGTTTCACAGATTTGCTCCACTTATTAAGTGAAATTCTTCCTGATGACAATGAACTCCCGAGGAGTACTTATGAAGCTAAGAAAATTTTGTGTCCGATGGGACTTAGCTATATGAAGATACATGCATGTCCTAATGACTGTATTTTATATCGAAAGGATTACAAAGATCTAAACCAATGTCCAAAGTGTGGGGCTGCCCGTTACAAATTTAAAAAAACGGATTCTGAAAAGAATAAAGGATCTCCGCGTAAAGTGTTGTGGTATCTTCCCATCATACCAAGATTTAAGCGCCTTTTTTCAAATGTTAAAGACGCTCAGAACTTGGTATGGCATGCCGAAGGTAGAGTTCAAGATGACAAAATTCGCCATCCAGCTGACTCGACACAGTGGAAAAAAATTGATTTTTTGTTTCCTAAATTTGAATCTGATGCTAGAAGTCTAAGGCTTGGATTATGTACTGATAGAATGAATCCGTTTGGTAGTCTATGTAGCCAATGGAGCACATGGCCAGTTTTGCTAACAATATATAATTTGCCTCCTTGGTTGTGTATGAAGCGCAAATATTTGATGTTGTCACTTCTGATTTCGGGACCCAAGCAACCTGGGAATGATATAGACGTTTACCTTGAACCTTTGATTGATGATTTGAAGTTACTGTGGGATGAAGGCGTTGAGGTGTATGATTCCTATCGTGGTGAGACGTTTAAACTATACGCCATGATATTTTGTACCATCAATGATTTTCCGGCTTATGGCAACTTATCTGGATATACTGTGAAGGGAGCTAAAGCATGTCCAGTTTGTGCGGAGGATACAATTTCAGATCGATTAGTTCATGGTGGAAAGAATGTGTATCTTAGTGGGCGGAGATTTCTCCACCGGTCTCACCCCTATAGAAAAAAAACTAAACCTTTTAATGGAAAAACAGAGTATCGAGAAGCTCCAAAGATTTTAACTGGAAAAGAAATTTATGAAAAAGTTAAATATATCAAAAATTCATTTGGGAAGCCTTATAAGCAGCAAAGTGGGGATACTTTGTACAAAAAGAAATCTATCTTTTGGGATTTACCATATTGGCAACACTTGTCTGTGAGACATTGTATAGATGTCATGCATGTGGAGAAAAATGTATGTGACAGTTTGATAGGCACACTTCTTAATATTCCCGGTAAAAATAAGGATGGTTTCAAATCTAGGCAAGACCTGGTGTCACAGAAAATACGGCCAGAATTAGCACCACAAATCAGAGGTTCAAGAACTTACCTACCTCCAGCTTGCTTCACATTATCCCGAGAAGAGAAAAAAAGTGTTTGCGAGTGTCTGTATGGTATGAAAGTGCCACAAGGATATTCATCCAACATAAAAAATCTTGTGTCAATGAAGGAGTTAAAATTGGTGGGTTTGAAGTCTCACGATTGTCACACTTTAATGGAACAATTACTCCTGGTAGCTCTTCGTGGAGTTTTGCCAAAACATGTTCGACAAGCTATTATAAGACTTTGCTATTTTTTCAATGCAATATTTAGCAAAGTTGTTGACTCAGATGTTGGAGTAGGTGTCCTCCACAAATGTGCGCCACATAATTAATCTTATTAAGGAATATAATTGGGATATTTATTGACTATATATATGATTAGTCAGTTGATTAACGTAAATCAATAACGGTTGGCTAACTAGAGTTTGACGTTATTGTCGTTTGACGGCGGTGATCAACTGATCCCTTTCAGTCACACCTAAAGGATAAAATCCAAATAGTAACTAATTATTTGTATACGATACAGTTAATTAGTACATTACATATAGTCGATATGTACGAGAGTTAATTATTAGAAATTGAGTTAAGAACTCAAATTCGATTAAACTTATTTTTCAATTATGCGATAATTGACTAATAAATTTATATCTTATTTTAATACGATTAAATAAGATTTAACTTAGTAATTAATCGTTAAATTACTAAATTAGTTGAGGTTTTGAGATAGAGTTAATTAGTTAATTATATTTACAAAGAGTTGTAAAATAAATTAACTAAGCATTGTGGGACCCATTATATATTGATATAATGGTAAAATATTACTTAAAATGTTAAGTACATATTATTTATTTAATTGAGTCATATAATGGTTATATGATCAAATTAACACTTAATTATACAAGATAATTAACCATATGATAAATAAGTATTTGTGAGACAAATATCAAAAATCAAAATGGACCTAACTAGACCAATTGTGGCCGGTTATGATGTAGTTACAAGGGTGATGATTTTGTTCTTGTTGTAACTCTTTAGTTAGCATTTGAAAGTGACATAACAAGTAGAAAACAATCATCATCTTTTATACAACACTCCACTCTAATGCATGTGATCAAATTATGCAAAATAAGAGTCCAAAATTGGACTACATGGTCCGGCCAAATGGCCTTTTAAATGAGCATTGTGTTCATTTTTTACTTACTTGATTTTGTGGAATTTGTTTACTTCTCTCTAAAATTCTTCCTCTCACTAAAAACTCTCAAATACTAATATTTCCTAAGTATTACTAGTGTAGTAATATAGTCATAATATTAGTAGAATAATATCTATCTTATTATCTAGTTAATAATAAGGGTAGATTATTTGGGTTAATCTTGGTGAAACTTAGAGGAGATCTTCTACTTTGGAGATTATTTGTGTTCATCCATATTATTAGCTCAAGAACAACAAGAAGGAGTTCTTGTTGTGCCCTTATATATTCCATATCAATGTGAGGAAATTTCTTCTCTTATATAAATGTCTTTATATTTGCATGCATGTTACATAGATCATTAAATACTAAATTAACAAGTAATTTAGCAATTAATTAGAAGAGTCTAATTAAGGTCTATGGACTTTCAATTGGTATCAGAGCTAGCTTGTAGCATGCATGTTCATTTTGGACATTTTTATTAAAGTTATAAGATAACTAATAAATCAAAGATTTTGAGTTAAAATACGATTCTGACAAACAATTTTGGTGCATGTATACCTAATGACCTCAAAATGTTTGTGGTCAAATTTTGTGATTTTAGGGATTAATTTGCTATTAGTTTTGATTTTTGGCGTTTAAACCGAGTTAACATGCATTTTATGAGTTAAAAGTTAACTAAAAAAAGTTACATGTTGATTCTGGCCATGAAATTTTAATATGATCTCACATGCACTTCTTACATATTGTATGTAAAATTTCATGACTTTTACTTATGTATTGCATGTTCATTGATTTTTATACGATAAAAGTCGATAATATGAGATTATAATGTTCATAAAATTGAAACGTCAATTTCTGGTCTTGACAATTTTTTGTACATTTGACATTCTGATGTTGATACTCTTGGTGAAAGTTCATAATTTTTTTCACTGTTTTACTATATCTAATGTTTTTATTTGATAAAACCATTAAATACAAAGCTATTTGTTCATAAAATAATTTAAATTTTTTGAGCCCCCCCCAAAAAAAATGTTTGATTTTTTACGTTCCTGGAATTGTTCCAGAATGTAAAAAAAATTTGGTTTCAAATTTTATGATGTTTATATTTTATTTTGGTTTTATTTCATAATTGTTATGATTAAACCGCAATATTTAGCAAATGAAATCAAATCGATCTAAATAATGACCAACAAAATTAGTAGTGACTAATTTTGAGTTCTTAATCAGTTTAGTTAATTAGTTTGAATTTAAATTAGATTTAAATGTTGATATTGAGTTTTAATGGTTAAAAATCAATAAATCCCGGAAAAATAGAGCTACAATGAGCATGAATGAATTTAGGACGATTTTGGCATGAATTTTGCAGCAATTTATTTTATTTATGGTTGAATGAATGAATGTCATTTATTTAATAATTTATGCAAATTTTGTACCTAGTATGGCCTAGTTATTTTTTATCAGTATTACCCGTTAATGTAAGGGAATAACGGTTTGGTTGTAAATTTATGCGATCTCGTTATCGCAGTTTGTTATAATTTAATAAGTTTTTATTTATGAATAATGTATAATAGGCATTTGTAGAGTGTATAATTATTTTTTTATGAAGACGGTGACTCCCTCAAGAGGGTGCCATTTGGAAGGTGGTCCAAGGGGAAGAGGAAAGGACCAAGGAGTTGGTTTCCGAATTTGTAACTATCTAGTTAATTTTGATTAGCTAGGTTGGTCTAATAGTATTTTAGTGTTGCTTGTGGCTTGTTATTTCCCGGCTTAATGGCCAAAAATCGTCACACACGCATTTTCATTACCGTTATTGTCAATTCAACGTTATTCACAATTCACCGACTTAGTTCACTTATAGGGAATTAATAACTAAATTGACAAGATCTCTCACATGTTTAAAAAATTGAGATTAGCCTTACCAATTAATAACACCTATGAATCCCGTGTGCATTAGGGCTACCACGCTCGTGGGTCCCTTTTTACCTCGGGTAAGTAGGGTGATACGATCACAAGCTAAAATTGGATTGGACTCAACGAGATAAGCGTTATCTTGGGACTAGGAGATGGATTTAGTTGAAATCCGTCAACCAAGAGTTCTAACGGTAGAATTAGTCACGTAAAGACTTACCATTTCTAGATAAAAGTAGCATGCGATGACTATTTTTTATTTATTGATGGGTCTTGGAATCATTTATATAATTTAGTGAGAGGTCATTATATGAATGCTAAACTTGTTAAAATGTTTTTCAAGTAAATTAACAATGAATATTTTTATATTTCTTTTTGTTGTAGTTACCATATTCGCATAATGTCGATATCATCAAACGTTGCAACCTTGGGTAAGGACTCATGGTTGAGGTCCGTCATGGACAAGTGTGTCCTTAAGGATGACGGAAGTAACTTCGTTGAATGGGAGTCAACGATCAAGAGCGCCGCGTTATCCGATAACGTGCTTCGCTACTTGATTGAAGAGCCCCCCACCGAACCCGCGCCAAGATTGTCCGCGGTGGTTCGGGCCGAATATGACCTTTATTTAAAGGTTGCTAATGACGTCAAGAATGTCTTGATTTGGTCAATCTCACCCAAACTCAAACTCCAATTGATTTCTCTCAATGCATATGCGATATTCACGAGGATCACTTCGATGTTTTCGCAAGCCCCTCAAATTGTCCAATATGAGGCGATTACGAAATTCTTTGACACTAAGCTTCAAAGGGGACAAAAAGTTGGCCCACACGTGCTCTAAATGGTTGAGCACGCAGACACCTTAGAGCGTCTAGGGTGCAAAATTCCGAAGAATTTGGTGGTGGGTAAGATCCTTCATTCACTCTCACCTAAGTTCACCCAATTTAGGGTGAACTATAACATGAATGGCATGGACAAGAGTTTCCATGAACTCCATGCACTCCTCACCCAAGCGGAGAGGGACATGGAGGCTAGTGGGAGGGAACCCAAGGACGTTCTTTCAATGAAATTGAAGAACATGAGCCTTGGGGTGAAGAAGGACAAAGGAAAGGGTAAGACTCTTTTCAAGAAAATCGGCAAGGGAAAGGGCAAGGTCTTTTTTAAGCCCAAGCCCAAAGTCAACAAACACGCGGACGCGGATTGCTATTATTGTAATGGCAAAGGGCATTGGAAACGCAATTGCCCCAAATACTTGAAAGACAAGAAGGACGGTTGTGTGACAACGTCAGGTAAAATTCTTTCATCACTCTATATGATAGATATTAACATTGCTAGTACATCTTCTTGGGTATTTGATACCGGTTGTGGTTCTCACCTTTGTAATCATGTACAGGGGCTGAGGGACGTGCAAGCACTAGCCAAGGGTGACGTGGACCTGCGCATGGGAAATGTAGCTAAGGTAGCCGCAGTTTCCGTGGGCACCTACGTTCTTCTTTTGCCTAATGGTTTAGAGTTGTATTTAAATAATTGCTATTATGTACCAACTCTTACCAAGAACATTATCTCCATTTCCGTGTTAGACATGGAAGGTTTTTCACTTTGTATTAAGAACAACTGTTGTACTTTTGCTTTTAATGAAATGGTTTATGGCGAGGCCATTTCTATTGGAGGTATTTATGTTCTAGATATTGCAAAAGAGGTCTATCATGTAGAAAACAAGAAACTCAAAACAGGTGAAACTAATCAATCATACCTTTGGCATTGTCGTTTAGGGCACATAAACGAACGACGCATAAAGAGACTTGTTTCATCCAAAGTACTCAAACCATTCGATTACGAATCTTATGGCGTATGCGAATCTTGTCTTTTAGGCAAGATGACTCGTGCTCCTTTTACGGGAAAAGGGACACGAGCAAGTGAAGTATTAGGACTTATACATACGGATGTATGCGGTCCAATGACTATCCGAGCAAGAGGTGGTTATCACTACTTCATTACTTTTACCGACGACTTGAGTAGATATGGATATGTCTACTTGATGAGGCATAAAAGTGATGCTTTTGAAAAATTCAAGGAATTTCAAAATGAAGTAGAAAACCAATTGAATAAAAAGATTAAAACCATACGATCCGATCGTGGTGGTGAATACTTGAACAATGAATTTGATTCACACCTAAAAGATTGTGGTATAGTATCACAATGGACTCCTCCTGGAACACCTCAATTAAATGGTGTGTCCGAAAGGAGAAATCGAACTTTATTAGATATGGGTCGATCTATGATGAGTCTGACAGAGCTTCCTGATTATTTTTGGGGTTTTGCTATCTTATCTGCAATATTTTCACTCTTTATAAAATCGAAGCACCGACTAACGCGGCAAAACAAGAATCCATATGGAGATATGGAC
>JAIUZE010003362.1:0-50811 GCA_022085475.1 Heliosperma pusillum | reverse complement strand
TTTTTTTTCATTGAACCATATATGGTCCATTACAAATAGACCATACATAATCTAATAAAGTGGCCCACAACCCAATATCATTGGGGTTGAGTCTGTCATACAGCGCATTTGAAGGAGAAAATCAGAAAATGATTTAATAATGGAATAGCATTTAGTAACATGCAACGTAGTCACGTACATGCTGGTTTTGGTTTACTTCAACTTTACTATTTTCTTAATCCACAAGACTTAACAGCTCAAACCCACCCTAACTTTGAAATCGAACACTTTATTTTCTAAACCTCCTCATGGTATCACAAATTATCGTCGAAAACGGATACTATCGATCACAAGTTGAAAATGGATAATGTCCCTATCACAATATGCAAATAGGGAGGGGCAAGTGAATCGCAAATGGATCCCCCACTTGTCCTCTCACTTGCATATTGTGAAAGGAGTACTATCCGTCTTCAGTTTGTGACGGATAATGGCTGTCTTCACTGAAACGAGCTGTCATGTTATCCTCTCTATCCGACTAAACAAATTCTAATTTAAAACCGTCACTATCCGTCTTAAATTTAAAACGGGTCAATTATATATACCAAATCATATGACAAGCTGTATAGAAAATGTCAATTTTTTGTCCTTATTCACCCGATATGCAAGTATTTGGCCCGTTATAATATTTAAACGGATAGTCTGTCTTAAGTAAAACTTACTGATCTGACTATCCCTACAAATAATTTGTAATGATTCCGTCCCGGTCAATTGTTGTCCCTCATATATTTGTAAGTATTTCTATGAGTAATTTGATCATCAAATGGGACTATAGTCCACTTGTCATCCACTAAGTAGAATCACAATTGATCCCCAACTCTTTTCTTGGTCTGTATGCCAAAATAAAATGATAACAATTGACCGAGACGAAATAACTAATAATTATGGACATATTTTGCACTAGTGTATGCAAAGAGTAAGAGAGATTAAACCCACTATTCTCAACTCCTCAAGGTGGACATTAATCTGTATTAAAAGAAGGTAATCAAATCATTAAGTTCGACCAACAAAATTACGCAAACTATGCTGATGAACAAGAGTATAGTCGTAGGGAGTGTTATACAAAATGTGTACCTAACAGAGTAACAGGCTAACCTCTTTATCTTTTCCTTTGAATTAAAAAAAATTCTCAAAACAAACGCTTATTTGTAAATTACTCGCTCGACGAAGGGAGTATATCTGTATATGATTAGTAAAATGAAAGTAATTATTTGGATAATTGTCCATTGCATCCATTTTAATATTAGCCATTTGAACATTTATCATTATATCAATCACAATTTATGTAAGGCGGTTTTTTTTTATTGTAAAACGGCTCACTAGCTAATTTACGTCACTACCCTAACAAATAATAATTCTTCTAAATATAGGATCGTCATATAGCATAAACCTTACCCAAAATGAGAGTAACCCAAAATCAACATTTATTATATTTTAATTTTATTTTCTTAACTCATTGTCTTATGATAAATACTGAAATACGGGTATATTTAGATATGCAAGTTATCAATATAAAATATTTGTTTATCAAAATAATATATTTCGCCATAATTTATTAACTAAATTAAGTGGGCTTCTTGTAATTAGTTCAATCCTATACAAAAAATGATCTTATGCAACAATCGTGCCTAATAAAAGTAGTAGGTACATTTTTTATGTATGTAACAATTTTGGTATAAAAATAATAAGCTATTATATATATTATATATTGTCTTATATTTTCTTGTATTGTTCAGTAAAATGGTTAATATACTAGCAAGTCAATAAGTCTTGCTTAAAACAAATTAATTGTCTTAAATCTTTAAAAGGGTCAATAAATACTACCACATGGTGGTTAATTATAAAGACATAAAGTTTTGCATTACTAAGCAACTTGTCTTGTGATTCGATATATATTTAACAAGACCTGGCAAAATGAAAGTGAAACAAAAAAAAAAACGATCGAAAACATCTAAATTGATAACCGATCGAACACCCGATATTGATAATTTGAATACTACACGAAACTCGACTCAATCTGAATCGAACCGAAATTAAATTGAAATCAATAATAACCGATTGATACCCGAACCTGAATATATCTGAACCGATTAGAATCGATTTGATCAACCTGAACCAAAAGTATTTATTTTCTCATAAATAAACTAATATTTTAGGTTTTTTTTTCAATTATGCTTTATTTATTAATGATATCATGAATAATTACATTAAAATTGAAATGTATAAGATACACTTAAACTAATTTTTTTGACCTTTAACTCAAAAAATTTATGACCTCAAATTGAACTGAACTGAAATTGACCTACCCGAACTATACACGACTCAAAATATCACAAACCGATGAAAGTGGCTAACTGAAATGAACTGGATCAAAAATAACTGAAACCGAAACTAAGGTCAACCCAATTTAGATCGAACCGATTTTACACGATGCGAAATCTAATTGAATGACTCATTTGCCAGATCTATATTTAACTCGTCTTAACTTTAAAATAAATACTGTCTATCTAAAATAAGAATTTGTGCAAATAATGAACCTAAGCGGCCAGCCCACACAAGTACACAGGCTTCGTTGTTCTAGATTACGGAGAATAGTAATGTAGCATGCTAGGCTTTGGATTCAATTAAATTTGGGCCAAATATTGGCCCAAAGAAGAAATTGCCGAGTTCATCGTTCTAGACTCTAGGTTAGAAAAGAATTAGGAAAATCAATCAAAATCGTGGGTAAATAATTAAAATTTCATGAATAAAAATCATGAGAAACATGTAATTTTTTACAAGATCTTTATGTAATTAGTTGTTATACTATGTGACAGTCTCTTACTGTGTATTTTTGCAGAATGTGACCACATATGGTAAATCGTAATCACTTTGGAAAAAATAAGTCATTTTTTGCCCTAAAAAGTTGTCAATATTTAACCAAAACCGATTCTAAATCAGTGTCCTTTTTGTGATTGCCAACTTTTTTTATCCAATTTGTTAAGTTTAATTATCAAAACAATTATTTTCTTTTTATCCTTTGTGGAAAAAAGGGTCAAAATCGACTACAAATGCAATGGGTAAAGTTTAATCATGAACGGGAGTGCATCATTCTAAATGTTGGAAATTTGTCCAGGTCTATATGTACTCTTCAAACTACTTTACAGAAAATACATAAAATCCGGTTCTTGTACAAAACTACCATATATTGATGACATATATGCACTAATGGCGAACCCGTGGCGAACCCGTGTCGGACTCTCAGCTCAGGTACAGGCATTGTTATATCAGTGCGTACTCATTTACGTCTTAGGAAGACAAACAACGAACCTCGAGAACCGACTCCTAGCCGGATTTTCTCGTCTATGTATGTAATCTGCATCTTGACTTCACTTTGCCCGCCATACTGAAAGTCTAGTCCACCAACTTTGAGTTGAGGCGCCTCAAAAATCACTTGAATCCATTTCTCATCCAAAGCTATCAATTTTCCTACAGAAACGTCAAGAGTATCACAAAAAACTTCCTTCCAACAACATCACCGCAATGCCTTAATGGCTCCCGCAAATTGCAGGGTAAGGGAGGGTCAAATGTACGCAGCCTTACCCTTTTGCTGGCAACACACAGAAGCTATTTAAGAATGACCCAAAATGAAAATTGTATCAACAAATGCATTGAATGACTGCAACTTCACAAGAAAATGAAGAGCAGTCAGTACAACTTTTCTTTCTTGAGTGAAAATTCGTGACATTTGGGGTCAAACAGCGGAAGAGTTCAATGAAATTGTATGAAATTACGAATGACCAAAACCTAATATTTTTCACCTAAGAATCAATTAAGAACCTTACAGAGTTTAGTGTACATATCGCACGAACTCATGAAAACTTTCTAAAATAAGGCACCTTTAACTCTCAATTATAGTTCAAAACTTTCTAAAACAAGGCGGACCCAAAGAAACCTTTCCGATTTATCACAGGTATGGAGTCAGACTGAGCAGCAAAGTATCGAGCTAACTGCTAGCACCCTTATCTCGCTGCGATAAGGTCAGCCTAAGCTCAGAAAGATGGGGGCTTGAGAGTCTTGGACCAAAGTCCAAATATAATAACGTGACGAAATTAGAAGGAAGAAATCAAAAACAGAATTAGATGCTTGGAGTTAGGCTTACCTTTCAAAGACACCTCTCCATCAAGAAACCCAAATGCAGATAAGGAGACCTTGTTCCTTACAATATCCGGAGCTTCGACAGCCTGAATCATTTCCTTTGTGTTAAATATGAGACGGCCAATCGCACTCCGGTAGCCACCTCCAGGAGAGGTTGGGTTTGAACAATAAACCACATCCCACTCTGCAAAATAAGAAATATCACTAGAATTACTCAGTCATTTCCCAATGCTTATAAGTACCAGAAACATAGACCCTTATGCATCATAATTGTCAGTTGGCAAATGACAATGCATAAAGCATCTTCAATGTTAGATGAACCATCTCAATCAAAAGGTTAACGTGATGGTTGAGACCCAACTAATATATTTATTTCTTATTACGCCCTCTCACTTGAATGCCCATTGGCCTAGAAAAGTGGTTACTGCACATGCTACTCCATACCAGTTGAGGTGGTTCATCTAATAATAGGAAATAAATATAGTAGTTGAAAATGAAAGCAATTGGAGTTAGAAGAGTTAAAAGTATATACCTCCGAAAATGAGAGGGGAGTTAACTGGAGCATCAACACAAAATATTTGAAGCTGTGTAGCTAATTCACCAACTGCTTTGTGCTCATCTCTAGTTAGTTGAACACCTCGATCAGTTTGAATGACCTACAAGAACAAGACAGGAGATTTTAAAAAGAACTACTCGTAGTTGTTAATTGAAGAAAAGAGGGAGTGTGTTAACCTTGGAAAGAATGGAAGTGACGAGATCATCGGGAGTAGTTTGAATAATTGGAGACAGTGGCGACGAAACGGAAGCAGAGACTTTGAGGGAGAATGGAGATGGAGGGCGGCGAGGAAGAATGGAGATAGAAAGACGAGTGTGTTGGAAAGTAACACTAGGAAACAAAGTTGAGGAGGATGTTGCTGCTGCTGCTGCTGCTGCTGCTGTAGTAGCCATGCTAGATTGATTGCTGTCAATGCCAATGCCAATGCCAATGGACATCCACAACTACAATTGTGTCTTTCTTGGACTAACTTGTGGCCTTGAGTTCACCTATGCTGAGTGGTCACAACTACAACTGTCTAGACGTGGCAAATGGGTCAAACGGGTCGGGTTTGGGTCGGGTCATATCGGGTTTGCTCAACCTTTCGGGTCGGGTCGGGTCACTTTCGGGTTTGGGTCAGTTTTGGGTTTGGGTCACTTCGGGTTTGGGCCATTTCGGGTTTGGGTCATTTTGGGTCGGGTTAGTTTAGATTCATTTCCGATTTATTTAGGTCATTTTCAGGTCAAAATGATCAAGTTAGTTTTCAAGTCAAGCCCGACGTCGAGCCAAACTCGCACGAGCCGACTTCGACCAAGCCGAGCTTGAGCTGATTGTGGGCTGTCTCGTCTCATTATCAGTATATCACCCCTAATCACAATAAATTGGGTCATTTAGGATCATTTTAAATCGGGTTGTCTGTGGGTAGGTGGTTTTGGGTCGGGTTATTTTGGGTCGGGTCTATTTCGGGTCAGTCAAGGTTCGGGTTGGGTCTGGGTCGGGTCGGGTCAATTCGGGTTTCGGGTCATCCTCGGGTCAAGCAGTTCCGGGTCGCTTTCGGGTCTCGGGTCAGCCTTATCGGGTCGGGTTATTCGGGTCGGGTCAGTTTTGCCAGGTCTAGTCTCTACTAATCACATTACTATTTTAAACCCGGCTTTGTTGTAGACTTGTATCATACTATCATGCCCCTATAACAAATCCAATTAGTCTTGTTTGTGACGGTCACGCCCCTATAACCTATGTTTTCCCACTTGCCCTCCCACTTACAAGCTTGTGACGGATACTAACCATTACAAATAAGAATTTGTGTAATTATTTTGGTACCCCTTAAATATTTTTTATTTCCACACTCCTATCTAAAACTTTTAAATCAAACTTAATAATAATCTTTTCATTAAAAGTGAATACTTCCTCCGTTCCATTTGGTTGTATACGTTTGCTTTTTGGGCACTATTCATAAGTAAGGATAATCTTTATTACAACTTCTAATATATAACATAAAATATAGTCATGTGATATCTTGTTTAAATTGTCTTATCGTGTACAATATTAACATCAAATTTTTATAATTTTTAATAATATGTAACTAAAGATATAAACAAAAGAAAATGAGCATTGACATACGTGAAAAAGCAAACGTATACAACCAAATGGAACGGAGGAAGTATCTGGAACTAGTTTTTTAAATGGTGAGATATATCTTGTTTTTAATGATTTTCACAAACTAATGTCAATGCGCGGAAACCTTTTTTTGAGAGATGTGTGACTCACGTCAGAACCTAGGTAAACTCGTGTGAGTTACACGTCATTGCTAGGCCCAGTCGTCTAAAATACACATGCTAACCCAGGCTTAGACGTGTGAGTTACATGACCTTTCCCATACCCATATATATGTGTAAATCACACGTCTTTGTCCAAACCTAGTTGTAAGTTTTACACATCAGAGCCATGGCATAATCGTGGTGTATCTAACAAATTTTGGCCCTTTGGTCTATTTTTTTTTTTTTTTTAAATTTTTTTAAAAAAAAGTAACCATTATTTATTTATTTTCCACGTAATCGTTATTTTTAGAAGAAAAAAATGAGGTTCATATTGGAGACAAAGGTGACTATAGTAATTATTTTGTATCTGAATTTCGTTACTTCATCCGAGCAAGCGTTTGAGCAGTACCATAAAGTTTATGATTTAGGTTTTCATTTAATAAAGGTTAAGTATCACCCCGAAAAAAGTCCCCCACATAATATCGTCAAATGTATAATTACCTATAATAAAGCTCTAATGTTCTCTGTAGAAAACTCTACTAACTCTCTTTTCGTAGAAGAGAATCAAAATATTCGATACATTAAAAAGTTTAAAATGCACCGATCTACTTGGAATCCCAATACAATTTCATCAGAATCTTTAGATTTATCTATGGTACCGGATAGTTTTAATTACGAAGTTTCAAACGCACATGACTCTTTGAATAATGGATCGTCTCCATCGTTTGCGAACAATCGAGATAGTACACTAAAAAAACACGGGATTTATGACAGATCATTAGTGACGGATCAAAAGTCTGTCACAAAATCCAACTCTTTGACGGATTGTGATGGAAAACGTTTGTGACGGACAATCCGTCACATAAGTAAGGAGGTTCACTAAAGTATATGGCGCAAAATATTTGTGACGTGTAATCCGTCATAATAATCATATATCTGAAGGATAGCCCGTCACAGTATTCTTTCACCTGGGTCAAAGAAAATCAAGCACCAGTCAATATTGTGACGGATTATCCATAACAAGTTTGACTTTTATGACAGTTACCCATTACAAAATAACTTAAACTGGTCAATCTTAGTCAATGTTGTGACGGGTAATCCATCACAAATTTCACTTTTGTGACGGACTTTGTGACGGATTTCCCGTCACAACATCTTTTGTCATATCCAAAAAGACATGATCCCTCTTATTATAATTTATCCCCAAATCGATTTCCTCTCATACCCTAGCCCCAACCCGATGACCAGCACGATACACCCCTCCTCCAGCCACCAGATTTCGACCACCACCCCTCCAACACCACGGCCGTCGACCTTCATTCGCCCTTCACTATTTCCCTTTTTTTTTAAGTAACCTTGAAGACGGGTTTACGATTTATTAATTAAATCTGCCGAACTGAGAAACAAAATGTTTGGAGGAACTGAACTCAACCATCCTCTACGACCAAAACACCGTGGCCGGATGTGAGCCAATCCATAAGCGACTCGATTAAAAATCTTACTTACGAAAGACCAAATAACAAAATCAAAATTACAACAAAATGATAAAATATCACTAATAATTAAAAAGAAATCACTACGACCCGTCTTGACATGCTTCAAAGTATCGATTACCGAAAGACAATCGCTTTCAACCACAATATCTTTGTGTCCTGCCATCCAAGTTTCTTGCATCCCATTAAGTATGGCTATCGCTTCCGCGCATCGCACCTCCATCTCTTCTCGCTTTTGCACCGTAGTTCCCCATAATACTCTTCCCTGATGGTCACGACACACCGCTCCCACCCATGTCCCTACTCTCTCAATAACCCCCACGTCCACATTGATCTTCACCATGCCATGCTCTGGTTTCTCCCACCCCTTCCTCGTCGTCACAACCCCTTTCCCGTCTCCTCCGTAACCCCATCCTCCCTGGTTTCATGGACAATATCGACTACTCGTCTGATAATTTTCTCTTCTCACCTTCTCCCTCCCTCAAAAACAGTTATCTTATTGTCTTCCCAAATAGCCCAACAACCAGTGGCAAACACCTCCCGCTCTCGTATCCCCAAATCGCTAAACACATGCTCCACCCACTCCCTCGCCCGCTCAAACCCCACGTTCTCCGCTACATCCAATCCCAACCGTTCTCATATCCCACCCAAACCCCCACAATCCCGAAGTAGGTGGAGACTAGCCTCTCCCCGAGAATAGTAAATTGGGCACATATCATCTTGTCACTTCAGGCGACGAGTAATGCTCGTTGTAGTAGGTAACGCCTCATTACAAAGTTACCATAGAAAAACCTTAACTTGTGGCTAAACCGGAAGTTGCCAAAGTCCACTTCATAACCTATCCTCCTTATGAAAAATCTGATTGTCCAGCCTCACTGTTTCCATCATCATTAGACAACAACTTATTGATCGGGCCTGTCGTAAGCCCTGGTCAAAGATAAATTACCCAGACTAGGCTAATAACAAATTAATGTAATTAGGGAAGTAGGGGTCGATCCTCAGGGAGATGGTGTTTCCTATAGAATGTGAAATGTCTCGCAATTGGGTCTTATCTAACGAGTATCTGAGTTTTGGGTTTTGATTTCTAAACTAAGCATAAATGAAAACAAAATGAAAGCAAATGAAAATGAAAACAATAAAGCAGGTGATGAATTAACAATGATGGAAAGAATCTAGGGAAGTAGGTTAACACATGTACATTAACGTATTGATGAAATTGGATTTAGAACATGCAAACAATTCATTGTGAGTTCGTAAGAATGATGTGTTCATTACAATCATAGATCAGATGGTCTAGCAGGCTTTTAGGCAATTTACTAGGTCTTAATCTACCATGTCATGCTTTGTCTATTCAATTCACGTATTTCTACCTTGGAAAAGAATTCCATTTTAGTCAATGATTTTGGCCAGAAATCGTTAACTATCGTTACAATCCAAACATGCATAGACACAACGTTTTAAAGACACAGTTTCTTTATCCAATTATCATCTTTTAATCAACCTACATGGCTACCCTACACCCTAGAAAAATGACTACTCACTCATGGCGATATTTAAATCTAAGATGATGTTAATAGTAAAAACTAAGATAGACATGTTTATTTGGTTTTGACAATATTCTAAGACTCTTTATATGGCGATAATAACGACGCTAAATTAACAATCTAGGGAAACGAAATGATTATAATGATATTGAAATTGAATCTACGATAACATATAAAGAAAATAGCAATCAAATAAGAAACATAAAGACTTTAAACAAAAGATAAAATAGGAATACCTAGATGACTATCAATATAAACAACCGTAATAGAAATTCCTTGCATAGAATAGTCGAACCACGAATTACAATACTTGTACCAAATAAAGTAGATTACAAGGATAGAACTTTTATTGATCTAGGCTAAGGATTTGATGTAGAAAAGACAGAAATAGACTAAGAAACTAAAGACAAAAGGAAGAAGAAAATGTTCTAGACAAGAGAAGAGAGGCTAGGCTCTCTCCTCTTAATCTAGGTTTTCTAATGTAAAGAAAGAAGTAGAAAATGTGTAAAGAGGATGTTTTGAAGTGTGGTGGCTGAAGCTTCTTATATAGTAGTAGGGTTTCGTGGGGAAGGGGTCATGCATTCATCACATAGGACAAAAAGGAGGAAGTCGAAGCAAAAGTGCGGATCAGCAGACATCCCCGATCGGGTTTACCACATACCCAATCGGGGAAGTTGTAATCTTGGTCAATTGACTTTCGTTTCATCTCCTTTGGCCTATGACTTGACTTTAATTATCCCCCTTGACCTTTTGAGTCGGGTTTGTCGATAGGGTTTAATGTAAAATGATGATTTCTTCGCCTAACTGATTGATCTTCTGACAACTGCGAAATCGTCTTTGCTTCTTCTTTCTTTTGAATAAGTGAACCTTCTTGGAGTGCCTTTGACTTGGTCAAGATTGCTTCTTCAAATCGTCGGTTTCTAGGCAAATGCTCGGGAATATAGAAAAAGGGCGTAGAAACGTCACTTTCTCTACAAAACAGGTTAGAACATAGGAATTTGCCTAGAAGACGATATTAGCTCATAAAATGGCTTAAAAAAGCACAAATGACATACAAAACCGAGCTAAATTGGGGGTTAAAATCATACAAATATTCACTTATCAAACTCCCCCAAGCTAAACCCTTGCTTGTCCTCAAGCAAGCATAACAAGTATAATCAGGACAAGGGTTGTAAGCATTGGCTACTACACCATCAAGAAACAAATCTCAACGTATAAATTTGGAAACATAATGAATCATAACCCAAAAACAACGTGGGCAAGAATGATACATAAACATGGCTGAGATTTACATAACGGCGTAGCACAAAGAATTTCACTATAGATTTTCGGCTCTTGCATGGTCTTTTTTTGACAAATGGACTCTCACGGCACACTCGAACACTCATGTATGTAAAAGGTGATTTCTTTATGTGTAAATGTTTTTGAGACACTCACCTATCTACGACTTATGAAAATGTGTCCGCAGTCTAATATGGTAAACAATTCAAAACACAAGTCAAAGATCATAATGCACACAGAAAAGAGGCCGAAAAAATAAGAAGAAGGCTTTGGGAAATGGGTGAAAGGTGGATAAACAGTTATGGTCAATGTGAAGGTTAGAATGAGCTAGCAACTGACCAATGATAAATGAATACTCAACCCAAACGTTCGATTAATTCCCAAAAGACGAATAACGAAGCCAGAAGGAACAGATTGGCTTATTACACACGAAACATTTGAGCGAAATCCTTCTAAACATTGAATTGACATTTTGAGGAGATACTCACAACTTCTTCTTTTATTTCTTTTTCTTTCTTTTTTTTCTTTTTTTTTTCTTTTTTTTTTTCTTTTGAACATAACATCACTTCTTGAACATTTTCGTTCTCCCAAATTCACTTTTGACATCAAGGAACAAAATCTTCTCAAAAGAGCACCCATACACCATAGTCTAGCTACTAGCTCAACAGGGTAGACAGTTTTTATATGTAGCTATTATTTTGTGAAACATTTGTATGAAGGGGCTAATTTTGAGGGTTAATTCGAAGTGAAAAAGGCTTCAAATCTTCGTGAATCATGAATGCAATGCTTATAGGAATGAAATGAGAACCATACTTATGCGTTTTGACATGACACATATCACAAGGAGAACTACACACACCTGGATGAGTCTGGGTATAGATGTACCAGTCTAAGGAGGTTCTACCTTACAATATATGTAACTTGCCAAATATCAAGATCAAGCGTACTCATCTCTAGATTCATTCCATACCTACTGTGTACAAGACTTCCCCATGTATGCACAATTCAATAAATGTTGAATCATTATCTTTTGAAAGCTCTAAGTTTGGGAAATGTAACATGATAGCGTAGTAAACAAGCAAGCAAATCATGAAAAGCATTCAATTATGTTAAGAAAATTTTAAATTTTTTCAAAAATCTTCTCTTTCTTTTATTCAAAATTTGAAAAATGATCAACTAAAATGCAAAATGGGAAAATGCAATCCCTCCCCAAGCTAACATCACATTGTCCTCAATGTGAGCACAAAGACAAAATATGCAACGAGATGCTCAATGGGAAGAAGGGTAAAAAGGGAAAAAGATGAAAGGAGAGTGAAGCTTACTAGTCAGCGCGGACTCCCCCAAGCTAGTCTTTTGGACTTGACAAGGAAGATCTTCATAGATTCTTCAAAAACTCTTTCATCTGCAAAGTAAATCCTAACAACGAAAAAGGGAATAAAAATGCAAAAAGAAAAGAAACACGGGTTGCCTCCCGAGAAGCGCAATTTAAAAGTCTTGCTAGACTTCATTTCTTTCTTTGATCATCCTTTATCTCTAAGCTCACTATCATCCGAGCTCATCATCATAGCATTCCTTACATTCTTCATCCATGCCAAGCTTTTCCGGGAATAACCCCTTCTAGCACTTTTAGCAGTAGTGCTTTTAGTATGCTCACCACCAAGAGAACCAACACTAACATGTGCCTCCAACGGATCCGTCAGTAAGGATTGAGGGATAGAAGAAACAATAGAAGAGTCGTCAACATCAAGCACATAACATGAGTCTTCTAACACGGGACTCCTAACAGTGGAATTTTTACTAAAGGTCACCTTGTCATCTCCTACCTCCAATGTCAACTTCCCATTCTTGACATCAAAAACTGCACCCGCGGTGTGCAAAAAGGGTCTTCCCAAAATGATTGGGATTTGAGAGTCCTCGACCATGTCAAGTACTAGAAAGTCAACGGGAATGAAAAACTTACCAACTTTGACGGGCACATCTTCTAAAACACCCATAGGTTGTTTTAGAGAACGGTCCGCCATTTGCAAAGTAATATTAGTGCATTTCAAAGCACCCATGTTAAGTTCTTCAAACATAGAAAAGGCCATGACACTTACACTAGCACCTAGGTCGCAAAGGGAATATCAATGGTATACGTGCCTGTAGTGCAAGGGATGGAGTAACTACCAGGGTCCTTAAGTTTTGGTGGAGACTTATTTTGCAAGAGTGCACTACACTCTTCAGTGAAAGCTACGTTCTTAATCTCATTGAAGGATCTCTTCTTTTTGAGGACTTCCTTCATAAACTTGGAATAAGAAGGAACTTGGGAAAGTAATTCAATGAAAGCGACTGTTACCTTTAAATTCTTGACGACGTCAAGGAACTTACCATACTTTGCCTCCTCCTTGTGCTTGGCTAATCTTTGGGGAAATGGGACTTTGATCTCAATAGGAATCTCGGGCTCTTTCCTCTTTGACATAGGCACCTCAGCTTCAACATCAACAACCACGAGCTCATCATTAGCCTTCTTCTTGACACCTCCTCCAAGCTTAGCCCATTTTACCACCACCTCCTCATCCATAGCAGTGGAAGGCCCATCATAATGCTTACCACTTCTCGAGGAAATGGCATTTACAGTTTCGTGAGGTTGGTAACATTGTGAAGGCAGCTGCCCTTGCTTTTGGTGGGTATTAGAAGAGGCATATTGGGAAATTTTAGCTTCCAACAATTTGTTTGCGGCGTCCTTAGCTTGATCGCTCTCTTGGAATTGAGCTATTATGGTGTCTTGACTTTGAGCCAATTGCAGCATCATGGCTTCAAGTTTACTTACACCATTTTCACTTTGTTGAAATGTAGAGGATTGAAATTGTTCTAACTTTTGTGTGAGAAGGGCTACTTGAGCTTGTAAAAGTGCCAAAGTGGGGTCCTCTTGCTTAGATTTCAATGGTATGGAGCGGGAATTTCTATATTGAGAATCGTGAATTGCCATGGATTCAATGGTAGTGTGAGCAATTTCAACATTAATTTGATCAAATCTTCCATTGTTAGCAGAATCCAGGATACGACGAGACTCTATATAACACCCATTATAGAATGTGATGGCAAGGAGCCATGGATCTATCCCATGATGAAGACACTCCCTTTGCAAGTCCTTGTACCTCTCCCAAGCTTCATATAGGCTCTCATCATCCCCTTGTCGGAAACCAGTGATCTGACTTCTCAACAAAGCGGTCTTTTCTGGAGGAAAGTACTTTTGGTAGAAGGCAAGAGCTAAACTTTCCCAATCGGTGATACCTAATGTAACCTTATCAAGGCTATGTATCCACAACTTTGCCTTACCCCTCAAAGAGAATGAGAAGAGCATCTCTCTAATTTGCCCTTGGGTGACTCCAGTTTGTCTAATAGTGGTGCAATAGTCACAGAAGTTTTGGATGTGAAGGTTGGGATCTTCTGTGGCATTGCCACTAAATTGGCTTCTTTCTATAAGGTTAATGAAGGCAGATTTAATTTCAAAGTTTTGGGCTGTGATTTGGGGTGTAACAATACCCCTTGGAAGTGTTTCTGCGGTGGGTTTGGAATGGTCTGAAAGTCGAACCATTTCCTAATGTGAAGATGAAGATGGAGTGTTGTTTAAAGGAAAAACTAATTGCAAGAAAAATCACAAAAAGAGATCTAATTGAAAGTCGAACCATTTTCTAGGTCGGGGTCTAAAGAGATAGGGGTCCCTAGTCTAGAAGATCTGGGCATAAGATGGAAAAACTAAGACGAGAAATCAAGAGAGATCTAAAGGAATTTGGATTCCTAAAGACTAGACAAAACTAATTGCAAGAAAAATCACAAAAAGAGGAAAACTAAACCGTGCTCCCCGACAACGGCGCCAAAATTTGATCGGGCCTGTCGCAAGCCCTGTTCAAAGATAAATTACCCAAACTAGGCTAATAACAAATTAATGTAACTAGGGAAGTAGGGGTCGATCCTCAGAGAGATGGTGTTTCCTATAGAATGTGAAATGTCTCGCAATCGGGTCTTATCTAACGAGTATCTGGGTTTTGGGTTTTGATTTCTAAACTAAGCATAAATGAAAACAAAATGAAATCAAATGAAAACGAAAACAATAAAGCAGGTGATGAATTAACAATGATGGAAAGAATCTAGGGAAGTAGGTTCACACATGTAGATTAACGTATTGATGAAATTGGATTTAGAACATGCAAACAATTCATTGTGAGTTCGTAAGAATGATGTGCTCATTACAATCATAAATCAGATGGTCTAGCAGGCTTTTAGGCAATTTACTAGGTCTTAATCTACCATGTCATGCTTTGTCTATTCAATTCACGTATTTCTACCTTGGAAAAGAATTCCATTTTAGTCAATGATTTTGGCAAGAAATCGTTAACTATCGTTACAATCCAAACATGCATAGACACAACGTTTTAAAGACACAATTTCTTTATCCAATTATCATCTTTTAATCAACCTACATGGCTACCCTACACCCTAGAAAAACGGCTACTCACTCATGGCGATGTTTAAATCTAAGATGAAGTTAATAGTAAAAACTAAGATAGAAATGTTTATTTGGTTTTGACAATATTCTAAGACGTACTCTTTATATGGCGATAATAACGACGCTAAATTAACAATCTAGGGAAATGAAATGATTATAATGATATTGAAATTGAATCTACAATAACATATAAAGAAAATAGCAATCAAATAAGAAACATAAAGACTTTAAACAAAAGATAAAATAGGAATACCTAGATGACGATCAATATAAACAACCGTAATAGAAATTCCTTGCATAGAATAGTCGATCAACGAATTACAATACTTGTACCAAATAAAGTAGATTACAAGGATAGAACTTTTATTGATCTAGGCTAAGGATTTGATGTAGAAAAGACAGAAATAGACTAAGAAACTAAAGACAAAAGGAAGAAGAAAATGTTCTAGACAAGAGAAGAGAGGCTAGGCTCTCTCCTCTTAATCTAGGTTTTCTAATGTAAAGAAGAAGTAGAAAATGTGTAAAGAGGATGTTTTGAAGTGTGGTGGCTGAAGCTTCTTATATAGTAGTAGGGTTTCGTGGGGAAGGGGTCATGCATTCATCACATAGGACAAAAAGGAGGAAGTCTAAGCAAAAGTGCGGATCAGCAGACATCTTCGATCGGGTTTACCACATACCCGATCGGGGAAGTTGTAATCTTGGTCAATTGACTTTCGTTTCATCTCCTTTGGCCTATGACTTGACTTTAATTATCCCCTTTGACCTTTTGAGTCGGGTTTGTCGATAGGGTTTGATGTAAAATGATGATTTTTCGCCTAACTGATCGATCTTCTGACAACTGCGAAATTGTCTTGTCTTCTTCTTTCTTTTGAATTAGTGAACCTTCTTGGAGTGCCTTTGACTTGGTCAAGATTGCTTCTTCAAATCTTCGGGTTCTAGGCAAATGCTCGGGAATATAGAAAAAGGGCGTAGAAACGTCACTTTCCCTACAAAACAGGTTATAACATAGGAATTCGCCTAGAAGACGATATTAGCTCATAAAATGGCTTAACAAAGCACAAATGACATACAAAACCGAGCTAAATTGGGGGTTAAAATCATACAAATATTCACTTATCACTTATACACATACCGGACCGTATAAATACCGTATAAATACCGTCTTTCTCGCCCTCCCAATACCAGGCATCTTGGGGTTTAGTCGAGCTAATTCGGATATTTAGAATACGCTCATGTTCAAAAGGTAAGAACAAAGTGCGTACCTTATGCTTGTTCCAGCTCGTTCCATCCGCTACCCACAGATGAGCGACCACAAGCTCCACGTCATTACTACCTCTTGGTGAATTAACTCTCCTAGACTGCGTATTTGGTGAAGTAACTCTAATTTACTTTACTTCTCTTTTCCTTTTTTTTGTGCTTCGTCGGCCGATACTCTGCCTCCGGCAGCACCCCTGTCACTGTTGCTGCCTCTGCCTCCTTGCCACGGTCCCAATGTGAGTTTTTCCTTCTCCTTCCCTCTCTTTCTTTTATTTCTTTTTCTGATTTTTTTTCTTTCTAGCTGTTGCCGCCACCGCAATTGTTCACTGCCACCTTCCCTTCCTTCATTTTTCTTTTGTTTTGTGCTTATTAAGGTAAATATTCTAATTTATTTTAATTAATTTAATTATTTTAATATTGACCTTAGGATAGTAGTAATGGTTATTATTTTTATTGAAGTTATTGTTTAGGTTAATGTTATTGATGTTGGTATTGATGTTTAAATTGACATTATATCATATTTTTAGTAATAATAATTGTTGTTTACTTTTAATTTGTTAATAATACTAGTAAACGGATTATTATTCTTGAATAGTTAGTAGTAATAGTGATTTTGAAATTATTGTTGTTAATGTTGACCTAGTACCCGTCAAAAATTACTCATCAGGAGTAATTTTTTAATAATCCTCGTTTTGGGACTGTCTTTGTACGTATCAAGTCACTTTTGTGGCAAACACGTATTTGTGATTTATTAATGAGAGAAGAATTTGCTGACAATTTCTTTAATGTTCTCTGACTACATATGTGGAGTGATTACTTATTTCACATTGTGTGATTGGCGAACTGAAGGGAATTGCTGCCAATTTTTTTTCTCATTTATAAATCACAACTGCGTGTTTGCTAGTGACTTGGAAAGTACATTGACGGGTTTATGTTGGAATGATAAGGACCCGAAGGAGAATTAATGACTTATTTAGAAGACTTTTTTGGAACAATGTTGGTTATATGTTCTTGGATGTCATTGTTGATAAATTGTTTGTTGTTGTTATGTTATTGTAGGTTTATGACCAATACATTTAATTGTAGATATATAACATGAAAAGAGTAGAACAACAATGGATGTATGAAAGATTAGATGAAAAAAAAGAAACCTAAGGTTGAATTTGCAAAGGGAGCCAGGGAGTTTATTGACTGTGCGGTACAAAGTAGAGTCTACAAAAGATCGGGTGAAATGAAGTGTCCTATTCGAATGGTTTTGATGATGATTACTATGTATGAATGTATCACAGTGAAAAGGAGCCCATCGTAGAAAGTACTAGTGTCGTAGTTTGTAAAAATTCTTATCGAGTGTTCGTGGAAAATGCATTACGTGATAACGCAATGCAAATATTGGAGGAACATCTCAATCACGACGACCTTAGCGATGAAGAAGTGTGTTATGAAACACCAAACACCAAACCCCTAAGTTTCTTTCTTCTTTAAAATGTTAGCAAAAGCCGAACAACCACTATATGAGCGAAGTAATATGTCTTTGTTACAAGCGGCGGCTAGGATCTTAACATTAAAATGTGGGCACAACTTGTCTCTTAGATGCGTGAATGGTTTAATTACTTTCATTGGTGATGTAATTCCGAAGGATAATCAAATGTGGCGTAATTTTTATGAAATTAAGAATGTGCTTAAGGGACTGCAACTACCAAATGTCAAGATTGATGCATGTCCTTCTGAATGCATGCTTTTTTGGAAAGAATATGCTAATCTTACCTTGATTTCATCGGTCCTATCCACTCTCTCAAGTTTCTTCCTATCGGTATTCAAAGTACCGGTAAGTGTGGCAAAGAGAATCAACCCTCTTCTATTACATTTTTGGTGGGCAGGGTCCCGAAATTCAAGAACAATTCATTGGTAGGGATGAACAAAAATTCCGATTATCCAATTCGATCCGATATCCGATCCGCATCCGATCCGAAAAACTGGATATCCGATCCGAAATTTTCGGATATCGGATCGGATACGAATATTGGTTATCAACCTTTCAGATATACGTATCTGATCCAAAAATTGTTAATTTTGGCTAATTTCTTATTTTAGGCCGTTGAATAACACTTTTGGGCCTTGTTGTCTATGATAACATGTGGGCTTTATTGAGCCTTACATAGGAGTTGTATATAATATGGTTACATGAAGATTTCTAACCTACCATTCACCAAAATTCCAGCCGTCATCTACCCAATATTTCACTCTCATTTTTTCTCAATCATCATCTTGAAATTTCATCTCCATTATTTCTTCAAGCAAGTACCTCATCTAATCTAAATCTAACCTCTCTCTCATTTAAGAGCTGTAAACTACCTTCAATATTTCAATAACTTAATTTTTATTATCTCCTTCCCATCATCTACTCTACTAACCATTTCTACATAAACTCCCAAAAGGGACAACATTCAAGGTGATGACAACCAATGACAACAGAAATAAACAACTTCAAATTAGGATTGTGGAAATATAAACAAGGGTTTTGTAGAAGGCGACATGTTTTCTTCAATTTCTGCGTATAAGTTAAATTAGAACTGAGTATTTGTAACCAAATCTGAGTATTTGTAACATTTAAATATATCTTTTGAATTTGAAGTAAAGAAAATGAGCTTGAGCGACAAGTTGAATATCACTACAACATTTTTTTCTAACTATTTTTGTATTATAAAAAACAATGCATATATTAAAATCGGATTAAATAACTACAACATTTTTTTTTGGAAAAAACAATGAATTAATTTAAACCGGATCAGATAATGGATATTCGGATATCTGATCCAAAAATTTTGGATATCAATTTTCAAATATCTGAACGATTCGGATCGGATAACGGATAGTGAAAAAAAGAAAAATCGGATATCGGTATCGGATTCGAAAGTATTCCTAAATCTAAGGGAGGACTTGGTATTAGGAAAATTTCTTGTCTTAACAACAAGCCTCGAAACTATTAGACAAGAAAAACTTCTCTCTTTTTTCTTCTATTTTCAGAAATAAGGTCCTACGGAATGACACTCACTATAATATTAATTCTATCAAAAAAAGCTCAAATTTATCATGGGCTTGCAAGGGAATGTGCTCTGGTCTGGACCTGATTCTAAACAATGGAGGATGGGAAATCGGAGAAATTTCAATATTTCGATATGGACCACCAAATGGGTTCATGCTGACTATCCAAAACAAAACAACCAAGCTATCCACCCACCTGGTTTTCCTTTACCTAACATCAAGGTAAAGGATCTCACCACCCCTTCAGGATCATGGGATGAGCGAGTGATTCGAAATCTTTTCAATGAGGATAGCTCAAGGAAAATCCTATCTATTCCTATTTGCGACAGCTCTGATACAGACTACATCTATTGGCCCTTCACAACTTCTGGTTGTTATTCCGTCAAATCCGGATATGGAATAGCTCTCGAAGCCTTACAAGATCATGTTAGTACTGAAAAAGATATTTCAAGAGTTGGCGAGAAGGAAAAAGTCTTTTGGAAGAAATATTTATGGAGACTTCCTGTACCTCATAATTGGAAAATATTTATATGGAAGATTATCACAAATACTCTACCAATAGGCTACAAATTTCAAAGAAGAAATATTAGTACTGATTATTTATGCAAATTATGCCATCATGAGAGTAATATCGAAAGCATTGAGCATCATTTTAGAGACTGCCATTTTGCACAGAAAATTTGGAAGTGTTCGTCCATGGGAATTCACACGGAAATCAATCATCAACTTCCCATGGCCCACTAGGTCATAAATTGGCTATGTTTCTGATTAAGAAATCTAATCCGGAGGATCTCGTCATTAGTTTTATCACTACTTTGAGAAGCCTCTGGTATGTAAGAAATAACACCATCTTTCGATCTATCTCTCCTTTCTCCCCTAGCGGCAATGGCTGCCCTGGATAAGGATGTTCGAGCCGTTATTGAAGCTCAAAACTCTTGCCAACTTGCTTCAAAGGGTTATGTTGATCTAGATTATAATCTCAGAAATCAACTAAGAGACTCTTTCCCTTTATCTTTGGTGGCGTCTTTCTTAAGATGCGATTGCATCACTATAAAGGTTGAAGCTTGTTGGTTTCCTTCCCTATCATCTTCAATTGGATGGGTTTCGTATGGATATAATGGGTGCATCTTCTCCAAGGATTATAAGAAGCTATGGTCGACTAGCGCGTTATAGGCTGAAGCTATAAGTATCAAAGAGGTTCTCATCTAGGCATTGACTAATCGGCACCACCATGCGCATGTCCAGACGGACTGTCTACAATTGCTTTTACAGATCTTTGGATGCGATGAGGACCACCACGATGTTCACGGAGTCCTTGAAGACATTAGTCGTATCAGCAGTTTATTTCATTGTGTAAAGTTTAGTTTCATTCCCCGTTCAATTAACAAGGTGGCACATTGCCTAGCTAAACATGCTATGCACATGTAGTGGCCTTGTCTTTTACCGTTGCCAAAAAACAATATATATCCTACACTACCTATTACTCTTTAAATGCCCACACTCATTCTAATCAAAAAGAAAAACATGAAGCAAACCCTATTTTCTTCCTCTTAGCCGCGGGTTTCAAGCATGGAATCTCTACCATTTTTTATCTTTCTTTTCTTCCATTGATTCATCCTTTAATTGTCTATTTCAAGGATAAGTTAATTACGCTTCCCTTTCATCTCTTGATTAACAGTTTATGTGGGTTTTCACCATATGTTTATTATATCTGTAGACTTGTAGAGATACATTTGAAGACTATAATTTTATTGATTCGGTTCCAGATCAAGGTAACGGTGATGACTTCCTCGGTATTATTGCAAATATTATGAGTAGTTGCATGTATTATATGTTTTATTTATTTCTATAACTTTAAAACTGATTAATATTGATTTATAATTTCTGGAAATGTGTATAAATATAATAAATTATTTTCTTTAATTTTTCTATAGTGAAAGTATTTTTCTTTTACGGTTTTAATCATGTTGTTACGGTTTTCGTTCCATTATGATTTAATTGCTATATACATTATAATTAATGTTCAATCTACATATTTTAATTTTTTGACATGTTTTAGTCATTTATGAATAATACGAATTTTTGTTTTTATTAATTTCGTGATATACTATTTTAAATAAATATTGCAAAATTGTTTGTCTTTCAGTACAACAATTCGGATTTAATAAGTTTAAAAATACTAAATTAACTTATAATTTAAAAAAATTTAATATGGTGTCAGAGACTTAATTGTAGAGTATTCATGTAACATTTCGTAACCTAACTCTTCGTGGTTTAAACAAAATAAAATATTTACTAACTGCTGTCAAAACCTCTTTGAATTTGTTATTGTCTCAAAGTTCTATTTTAAAACTCACTTTAAGCTTTGCATTTGAACTGGAATTTTTCTAAGATTAACAAGGGAGAGTCTAGTTAATGTATAAATTTTACCTTTTCCCAAAATATGTTCTTAAAAATATTTTATGACCTGATACATTTTGTGTGACGGTTTGTGTCAGACTTTGAAATTAAATTCATAAACCACTGTTAAGCTTATAATATGAAGTTGGTCCCTCATAAAAGTTTTATTTAAGATTCTTATAAATGCAACCCAATTTACCTTGCCTCATTTTGAATTTTCTGGAATTAGTTATGATTTTATTAGCAGAGCTGTACTATCTGAGAAAAGCTGTAAATTTCGCCTTGTGGCTTTTTCAAATGTGTTAGACATTTTATATAAGTAAGGTTTTGAATAAAATTTTCATATAATAAATTAAGTAAATTATTTAATTTAATTAATTAATGATAATGTCTAAAAGCCAAGTAGACAAGTAATAACTATTTTTATATAAGACTAGTTTATTGTTTTACTATATTTTTAGTATATTATTATATCTAGTAACCTTCTCTATATTTGTGAAATACTAATTTATGTAAGTTGTAATTTTAAATAGATTTCCATTTCATGAAAGTTTTCCTTTTAAAGAAGTTATATTTTGAGAAATAAGTTTATTTACTGCTTCCTCATGCGTAAGAAGCTTTTAATTATCGTTTGCGAACGAGAATTGGTTTGATTTAAATAACTTATGGAATAAGTAAGGTGTGAGGTTTAGAATATGCTCAGGATATGCTTAGTTAGCTATTGACTATTAGACTGATCTTCTGCGAGTTGTATCAATGTTCGCACTGCGAGGTAAGACGATCAGATTAGGTTGTGTACATAACTTTATCTTGGGTTTCGCACTGCGAGGTAAGTCGTTGCCCTTATTTTTTGTTGAGATAGCCTAGTGAGGTGGTCGCTGCGAGTGTACTACCTTATCTAGATCAGTGATGCGGTACTGTAGCATAGTCCGAGTGAAAATCTTTACTAAGACACTAAAAGAATTCCATAAGACAAATGATTACAATTAAGGTTGATTTTTACTATGGTTTGATTGTTTTGAAACGATGAATTATTAATTTGGTGTTATTTTAATAATTATTATTTATATCTGTTTGAGTTTTAAGCTTCAAACCTAATTGATATATTAGCATTTATTCAATTTATCTGTTGTAATATGGCTGGGAGGACGCCTGAGTTGCTCCCACTGATTGTAGTTGTTATGTTTATAACATGACATGTATTCGGTTGCTGGGATTCGAGTGTGAGCTAGTGAGTGGTCAATTGGGACCTACTCTCTTAATTGTAGTGTTTTTGATAGAACCCTTTTATTTATGTTGGTTTTTTTTATTAGACCTTGTTTTATACAAGTGTCGAGTTGTAGTAATAACTATTTTTAGTAGTTGCTAATATTGAGACTTACCATTTCGGAATTATTATTTTAATTCTCATTTTAATGTAATCTAGCTCTATCATTGTGTTATTAATCGTAATCCAAAAGTGTTTCCGCCACTGTTTTGCACTAGAAATTATAGGGGATTACAAGAAGTGTCACAAATCTAGGTATAAATGTAATAGCACCCCCATTTATCTAGGAGCCGTAGCTAGTCCTTCCTAGATAAATAAGGGAGTTACCATCTCGGTTTCCCGAGATAGTACATATCGAAACCACATTCTTAAGGGTAATTTAAAATACTTTATTACATAATGAATAATAAGTCTTACAATCTTTCAAACCAATAACCAAACTACTACAGCGGAAGACTCAAAGTTTACAACTCAAATACTAATCAACACTAAATAGTCGTCATTAACTATAAGACTCGTCTCGTAGCGTATCCCATCCCATACAAGCATCATCCAAGCCAAGATCATCAAATTACTAACCTACAAGATACTTTGCTCCCCATTTGAACGAAAATAACAAATGGTTCATAACAGGCCAACAATTTTAAAGGAATTTGGTGGACGACACACACACAGATAAACAAAACAAGTCGACCAACGGTTGAATAGGGATTCTCTTAGGCATCATACAACATCATATCTTTAGTCCACATCAACAACAGTTTTAACAAAACAAAATAAGACATTCACAATCTCACGTTGATGTGTGGTACACCACAATGCATACAATCACCCAATCATCTTACTTAGCACAAATCTCTCCATCAACTGTGCTAAGAAAACGCATGACACCAACCTCCTAGTCACTGTGCCTAATTCACAAAGGTACTAGTCTCCCAATCACCGTACCGTTACATTCACCACCACGACCACACAACCCCTCCCAATCACCGTGCAAGTCATAAACACAACACATGCTTTACAATAACAATCATTTATCACATCCGCAGCACATGCCATCATATCAATACTCGTATATCATATCATCGTACTTACAATCACATCCAGTATCATAACAAACTACGATGCATAACAAACAATCATCACAAGCAATAACAACCACATGCCAAACTCGTCTTGCTCGAGACAAGGCTTGTCTAAGCCGAGATACCTATGTCTCGCCCGAGATGGGCCATGTCTCGGCCGAGACGGCTCTATCTCGCCCGGGATGGGTCTGTATTGAAGTTCAGGATGAGTAGGATCAAACCCTATCTTTTGCTAATTGCGAATGCACACGCAATAGTAATCAAAGATCGTTCCTTTTACCAATTCGCCTCTTATTCACATAATAATCATACAATTACTAACTACTTAGATACAATTATAAATAATACTAAAAATTCCTCCAATCCAAATCTAGGGTTAGTCTCTTATTAATATAGAAGGAATATTAAGATGGTTACTACCTAAACCAATCATCAATACTATAGATTAAAACACTTACAATAAGAAAGATGAGTAATTGACTTGCTAAAAGAAAGATCTCAATTCAATTGCTATTCTCCTCTCAATTAGGTTTCAGATGCTCTTGCTCTCTTTTGTGATAATTGAAGTAAAAGACTTTATATTTGATGTTGGGTATGTATATATATAGTTTTAGGTAAAGATTTTCGAGTTTAGAAAATACTAGAATAATGTTATCAACTAATATTTAAAGTCGCGGAAATTAAAATAACACGAGCTAACTACTGGGCCCTTCTCGCCCGAGACAAGGCATGTCTTGACCGAGGCAGGTCTATCTCGACCGAGATGAGTCTCCATTCGACCCCTAATCTAGACAAACCACTACCATGCCCAAACAGTCTATTAAAACGTATTATCTAAATGACGGTTATTACAATAAAAGTATATCAAATTCAAGTAGAGGGCAAATAACTCGTAATCCGCTAACTTCTTTCCCGCTTGCGCCAAGGTTACACCGTGCGATTTATTATCTAAAGTAACAATTCGATAAATGAGGTACAACTTAATCTTATTTAGACTAATTAAAACTAATTAAAACAATTAAAACTTAATCTAAAGTAACAATTCGATATATATATATATATATATATATATATATCTATATTATATAAATATATATATATATATATATATATATATAAACTAAACTATGACCCACGTCAAACTAATTAAAACAATGGTTTATTATTTTCAATTTTGACTTGTAATGTTATTATAGTTTGAAAAATGTCTTACACCGTGCGATGTATTATTTAGACAAACAACTTGTAACTTTTATAGAATGTGATTATGCCTGATTCGAACCATAAATGGACGCTTACGAGTAATAATGGTGGTGGTTACGAGCACGAGGACGAACTTTTTCCCGGTCCGTGGAACATTACGTGTTAGCCTGGTAGCGAGCAGCCTGACCGGCGACTTTACTTATAAAAAAAAGTGGCGGGCTTTGGTACGTGATGTATTTATTTTTGTTTGATCTTGTATATAATATAAATTATATAAACATATAACTTTATTCTAATTCTAATATATGTATGTTTTAGGTGGGAGGACAAGGCGATAGTAGATGCAATGATTAATTCGTTCACGCGTACCTTTATGTACTACGCCACCAATTGGAGGGTGATGACGCATGAGCATCGAGGCCTTATGTTCTCATACTTTCAGGTACTTTGGAATAATGTTTTTTTTACTTTGAATAATGTTCTTCTCTAATGTGATTCCTTTATCTAATAACATCATTTTTTTTGTAACAGACACTTGTTAAGGCTGATGACGACTATAACCTTAGAGGTAAGAGAACCCCGGTTTTGTTGAGCATTCGTTGAAGAATAAAGTGATTAGAAGGACGGGTGGACAAGGCGGAAAAGCCTTGGGGACCCACGCCTTAGGTCAGAAGAATATTGTCGTTTTCTTCAAAGCATTAGTAAGTATTTTATTTATTACTCATGTAGGTTTAGTTGGTTAATATTAAAGTTATAGAATAGTTATCTTTTTTTTAATATTTAATTCGATTTTTATGCTAATTTAAAGGTGGATATTTGTGACACTTTACAAGCTAATGGAGGTGTAAAAAAAAAAAAAGAATAAAGGCAACTGAGTTTGCCCTCGAGATTTGCAGACAAACTTAAGTTCTTCTATTTGATTTATTCTTTATTTTCATTAGAAATAATAATGATTTTCGTAAGATAATTTTTTAACTATCATTTATTCTTTATTTGTTGATTTTTCAAGCCGACTATCAAAGAGAGATGAGTCAGCCGTCGCCAACTGGGGAGGGGACACTGGACCCATTCCAAGTGTACTATAAAATGACGGGTGGTTTCAATCGGAAGTTGCGAGTATTCGGGACTGGGCAATTGCCCAACAACTTTTCACACCTCCTGATGTGTTCAATATTTATATACTTTTATCCCTCATATTAGATCGTATTTACATGTTATTATTCATTATTTATAGTGTTTTTAAGAGCTAATTGACTCTTTAGAAGTACTCTTGTGTTTTAATGTTATTTGTTGGATATGGAGCGTTTTGGGTTGTTTCTACGTCAAATCCTTACATTTGGATGAATACCGAGCAAGGTGAAGCTACTATTGACGAGTATGTGAGGTTAGGATCGTGTGCTTTGAAGATTTTAAAGTCCCAAGTCAAAGGAAAAAAGTTTCAAGTCATTCCGAGCAAGAATGAACAAGTTACGACGGTTTTACTGTGCTTGCTCAACAACCATTTCCAACCCCTATTTCCAATCTCTATGTAATTGTTGGAGTAAGTGTCCTCCACAATAATGCATTTATTTTTTGTTAATCTCATTTTGGAATATCCGTGGGATGATGAGTATATTGATACTCCACGTCAGTTGATTAACGTAAATCAATAACGATCAGCTGTCTAGAGTTAGACGTTATTGTCGTATTACGGCGGTGATCAACTGACCCCTTTCGGTCACACCTAAAGGATGAGACCCAAACAATAAACTAATTATTTGTATACGATACAGTTTAAATAGTCTTCTATATATATATTTGATATATGTTTGTTTACGAGAGTTATTTATTAGAAATTGAGTTAGGAACTCATACAGGTTAAGTTTATTAGTCAATTATATAATAACTGACTGAATAAATTTTACGTCTTATTTTAATACGATTAAATAAGATTTAATTTAGTAGTTAATCGTTAATTCACTAAATTAGTTGAGGTTGTGCATATATTTTGAGGTAGAGGTAATTAGTTAATTATATTTACAAGGATTTGTAAAATAAATTAACTAGACATTGTGGGACCCATTATATATTGATATAATGGTAATATATTACTTAAAGGTTAAGTATATATATTATTTATTAATTTGAATCATTTAATTGTTATATGATCAAATTAACACTTAATTATACTAGATAATTAAGCATATGATTATAAGTATTTGTGGGATAAATATCAAAAATCAAAATGGACCATTTAGCCTAGAAGAGGCCGGATTCCATGTAGTGGAAGGAATGATTTTTGTTCTTTTCTTTTCTTACACTACAACATGTGATTATGACACGTATGACACATGAACATGATCATATACTATCCTACACTCTACCATTTTGCATGGGATTAAAATAAGCAAAATACTAGTTTTAAACCCGTGCAAATTGCACGGGTATGTTGTTTGAATATTGTTAATATAATGTTTTAGAGTGATGAAGTTATATTTAAGATTTTAAATTTGAATTATAAATTTCAATAGTAATTAGCGTAAATGATACTCTAGTGTCAATCGGCCAAGTAGTTGTGGTTTGTTAGCTAAATTTGAGTTTCTACTTTTTCTTCTTACATAGGTTACTTCATTAAAAACCGGTTGAATAGTTGCTGACCCGTGCAAATTATTTAGCATGTTTCATTTAGTTAAACTTGTCTATGTTTTTAGGACCTTTACACGGGAGAAAATGGAAATTTTAATACATGCATAATTAAAATGAAAATTTTGTCCTGATTTGAATAGTTGTAGACCCCCACAAATGGTTACACCCGATTTTCATTTATTAAAATCCGTGCAAGTTTTTTAAAGCTATTCAATAAATAATTAAAATAATTGACAAACAAACTAACCAAATTTTTTATAAAGTGAGAGTATAAGTTACTTCGAGGAGCAGGTATACACGAAGTCTTGGGTCAAATCATCCGTAAACAAACCTTATAAACCAAATTCTCATTTAAGACGGGCATTATCCATCTTAAGATTTAAGACGGTTTAAATATATACAAATCACCCCACTTGTTGTTTAGAAAATACCAAAAAATTTATCTTTATTACCATTATATATTAGTATTTGACCTATCTTAAACTTAATACAGATAGTGCATGTGCACTGCCCGTCTTAAGTAAGACTTAAGAACCTTAATAGTCTAAAAAAGTTACTACCCAAAATATCTAAAAAAAATTGTTCATGAATCAAATATAAGCCTATTCGCTATCTCTATCTTTCCATAAACTTATCGTCATATGTACATGATTTATAAATATATAATTACGTAATTATATCAAATATACTTTTCATGGGTTCAAAGATATTATTAAGGTTTCTATTTGAAGCCGATTCACAAATACTATATATTTTTTACTATTCATATATGTTTTGCATGTGCCCAATATAATTGGCACACAAAAAAATTCTAAACATTTTTTTTTTTGCAAATTCTGATTCTTCTAATTATCAAGTTCAATATAAAGACTAAAAATTATCTAATCATATAATTTTTCTAAATTATAAATTCATGTAAATAGTTCATAAATCGTTACGAAGTAGAATGTAAAATTTAATGTAATTTGCCTTTATTGAGTACATAAATATCATGTGCTTTTATTTATGGGGTACCCTTATTTATGTAATGTTAGTTTCCATGTAAATAATTTCCAAAGAAAATGTTGACTTTTCAACTTCCTACTTTTATACTGAGCTTGACACATAGAATTTGGGGTTGTTGCTTTCATAAAGAAAGATTATTGAAGTTTTGGGAATAAATACAAAATATATGATATTATATGTTTAAGGTAAAGTAAGAAAATTACCATTGGTAATATGGGACAATGGAACACAATTATTAGTGTAGGTTTAATCTAGTGTTGTTGCGTTGTATACATGTTCAGATCGATTTTTATTATAGAGACTATACTCCCTTGCTTCTTTGGAAGTGCCACATATTCTGGTTTTCAGTAAGTGATGCTTTATACAGACTATACGTGTTAAATCTTAAAACGGATCAAATACTATCACATGAGATTAATAAGGACAAAAGCACGGCAACTTGACATGTGATTTGTATGTTTTTGACTCGTCTTAAGCTTAAGACTGATAGTATTCATCTTAAATGAGAATTTGTATCCATTTTTAGCCAATTCATTAGAATTGGCCCATTTTCATCTTGGGTATATATTTGTTACTAAAAGCAATTTATTTTATGTAGTCCACTCACAACATTAATCTTTGTTTAAAAAGTAAATGAAGCATTTTTAAAGAAACGAAAAGAGTCCATATTATGACAAATTAATTAATCGTGGATAATACGTCTTAAGGAAGACTCACTGATTTGTATATGACAAATTAATTAAATATTGAATTAACATAGATTAGGTTACATTTTTATTACCATTCAAAATACGGGCCAAGCCTACTCCTTCCATCGGTCCGGAAAAACCCAAAAACCTTAAAAATCCATCATAATGGCCCATAGCTCGATTTAACAAATTACAAACCCTACTAATTAACACACCTCATATAAACTTTACCACCCTCTCTACTCTCCAACCGCCTCCCTAGTCAGGATGGCCCTTTTCTCCTCTCTAACAAATCAAAAGACTCATACATACAATTTCCATGAAAATCCTTGTATCATAAATTATCACTTAAGTGTCTTCTCGCATGAAAACAACCAACATCCATATAATTTTCTTCCATATTATCCTAGCATTTTTTTTCCAAACATTCACGTTTTTCCAAATTTCTTGCCATACACTATATTTTTAATTTCTTTTTGAGACAATGATTATCCTCTTATTCTTTTGGTTTAAATCCGGTAAAGAATAAATTTGTTTTCATTTTCAATTATTCGGTGTGAAATAATACTTTAATGGTTACCTCAAGTCCTATTTTTTTGGTCTAATTTTTGGGTTTCCTTTTACCTTTTTCTGCTCCTCTCAATTATTTATGGATTTTTCTCTAATTTCTTAAATCTATAATTTTCAATTTCTGGGTATTTTCACATTGGCCTCATAAGTGTTCAATTTAGTTGTATATATCTATATCTACATAGACTATTATTTTATGTGAAATTATACTACATGATATTACTGTTGGATTATTTCTACTAAAAGTTTAAATGTGCTTTGTCAAATTTCTATATTATTGGAGTATTATCGTTATTTTATTTTGGTATTTTTTATTATTAATTTCTGAAATATTTTAATTATATACTTAAATTTTTTACTTAAAAATCTTCTATGGTTTACTACATTTATTATTTATTATTTTTTTTTATCACTTATTTTCACATTTATATTTATGTCCTTATTTTAGTCTTTTTTGCTATATCCCGCCCCCCATTTTACTCATCCCGCCCCCCACAATTACTTCTCTGCCCTTTCTCATTAATTGACCACCAAATTTATTATTTCCGTCTTAATATTTTAAAATTCAAACCGTCATAAATTTTCCGTCTTAATATTTTAAAATTCAAACCGTCATAAATTTAAAATTCATCCTAGTTTAATTTTGCTGCGATTTGACTTGTCGATAGAAATCTCTGTTTAATAGAGTGCAATTATGACAGACAAAGTTGTCATAACCGTTAGAAATTTAAAATCGCTTCAATTTTCATTATTCAAAATTCAAAAAACCGTTTCAAACCGTTATAAATTCAAAATCGCTTCTTTCTCATTCTCATCTCTTCCTTTCAAACTTCAAACTTCAAACTTCAAACTTCTTTCTCATCTCTTCCTTTCATTTGTACAAGGTATGTTCAATCTTTCTTCTTTATTTATTCAATTAGTATAGATTAGTTTATAGGTTGAGGTAGATTAGAAAGCATGTGACGATTAGAGCCCATTAGGTTGCGTTATTTTGATTTTGTATTAATCGTTAATGGTTGAATTTACAAAAAAAAAAAAAAAAAAAAAATCCGGAAAATGGTCCATTCGTGTGAATTACACGAATTGACCTAGGTCCATTCGTGTAATCCACACGTCTGAGCCATGGCTCATTCGTGTGAATTACACGAATGGACTTGGGCCAATTCGTGTAATCCACACGAATGAGCCACGGCCCAGACGTGTAGATTACACGAATTGGCCCAGGTCCATTCGTGTAATTCACACGAATGGGCCGGCTTTTTCCGGTTTTTTTTTTTTTTTTTTTTTTTTAAATTGTCTTATTATGTAATTATATTTACGTATTTTTATTATGTAATATATATTTACGTACTTTTAGTTTTTTTGTATTATGTAACTAAATGTTTGATAATATATTTACGTACTTTTATTAATTACAAATTAAATGTTGGTTTTTTTTTTTTTTTTTTAAATTGTCTTATTATGTAATTATATTTACGTATTTTTATTATGTAATATATATTTACTTACTTTTAGTTTTTTGTATTATGTAATTAAATGTTTGATAATATATTTACGTACTTTTATTAATTACAATTGTAATTACGTTTTTTGTATTATGTAATTAAATGTTTAGTTTTTTTTATTATAATTTGTATAATGCAGATGTCGGAAAATGATGACCGTAGGTTTAAACTTCATGCATCATATCGTCGGAAAAAAGTTAATGTGAGGGTTGGAGATACTAGTATTGGGTCGAGAGAAATACCAGAAATACCTAATGAGCCCGATTTTTATGAAGGGGAGTTTCAACAGTTCGAGAGAGAACTTGAGGAAGAGGAACGAAATTATCAAGGGTCGGGAAATGATGAGAGGGATAATGAGGAGGCGGGTAATGTTTAGGGGACAAATGTGGAGGCGACTTCTGTTTTTCGGGTTAGACGGGGGCCGCAGGGTAGGTTTGAGAGCTATGCTTTGGGGTCTAGCAGTTCGGGGGTTGAACCGCGTAGGAAAGTAAGGGCTAGGGGGAAAGATTCGAGCTGGATATTGACGGGGCCATCACAGGGGGGTCCTTTAGTACCGGATGTGATTCCGAGTTTTGGTGGACACATTTCTTACGTTATGTGGAATCAGCGTGGCTTTGAGCGTGGTTTGTTGACTAAATACACTAGAGAAAGATCATTAGTTGAGCTCCGTAAGTGGATTTTGCCAGATGAGGTTCGCGCGATAGTTGCGGAATCGGATCTTAGTCATTTGCCCGACATTATGCATAAAAATTTGAACATGCCGTTGTTGTGTGCATTTATTGAGAGGTGGCAGCCGGACACCAACACATTTCACATGCCATGGGGTGAGATGACGATACTGCTGCACGATGTTGCGGAGATCCTTGGGATTAGTATTGATGGGTATTCTTGTAGCATACCCGAGGCTGATATGGCACATCCCGTGCTTGGTATGTCGGAGTTGTTGGCTATGACTGAGGCTCAGTTAGGAGAGCGGTGGGAACAAGGTAATGATGCAAAGATATACAAGGGCAATTTGATTTTACAAAAAGCTTTGAAAGAGTTGGTTGAGGGGGGCAAGCGGGGAGTGGCTTCTGAGGTTCAGGGTTACTTGATGATCTTATTGAGTTCGACATTATTTGTTGACAAATCTAGTGATAGGGTTCGGGCAAACATATTCCCGTTGCTTAGAGATGTTCGTAGCATTAGTAAGTATGCTTGGGGTGTCGGCACATTGGCTTATCTATATAGGCAGTTGGGTATTTCTTCGAGGGCTGATTGTAAGGGTTTATGTGGTTGTTTGACCTTGTTGCAGTCGTGGATCTTCGAGTACTTTCCCTGTTTTAGGCCGATGGCGACCTTGGTAACCAGTCCTGATACTCCGAGGGCTTCAATATGGTCTACCAGTTCCGTACCACGCGCTGAGGCGGATAGAGCACTTGTAAAATACCGAGAGCAGTTGGATTTGTTGCCTATAGAGTCGGTAGCTTGGAGACCGTACCCTCAGAATCCCGAGACTGAACACCCTAGTACCGCGTTTCAGGGGTTGTTGAGATTTATCGATATTGTTGAGCCATACTACCCTGAGAGATGTCTTCGACAATTTGGGTACATGCAGACCATCCCGCCCCCCATGCCTCCCACTGACAGGGCTTACCGTCCAGTTAAGTCGATTGCATATGATGTGCAATATGACGGTGCGATGTTGGACTACGCGTGGAATAATTGGAAAATTCACATAGTACATTTGGATAGGCGTTCATTGCCCGCTCACCCACCACATGCTTACACGCAAGGGTATATGAAGTGGTTTAGTACACATTCGCATCCTTATGTGATGAATGTTCCCCGTGATAGTGATGAGATGCCTACATCGAGGTCCCACTTTCCGACTACGGTACGTTTAATATATATTTAATTTTAATATTAATGTGTATTCATATAAATGTGTTTCGATTTTAATATAACTGTCTATTCGTTTACTTTGCAGGTTGGTCAGTCGCTTATTCACCGCTTCTCACATTTTGAGGATGTTGATGACCCTGCAATGACCGGAGAATTTAGGCAGTTTATGAGGACCGTTCATCCAGAAATACGAGCATACACGGGTAGACCCCCATCTGTTAATAGGGGGAGAAGCTCACGTGGTCGCACCGATAGAGGGAGAGGCTCACGTGGCCGCACCGATACTCCGAGAGCCAGTGGTCGCATCGATGGAGGGAGAGCCAGTGGTAGCACCGATACTCCGAGAGCCAGTGGTCCCACCGATGGAGGGAATGGTGGTACGATGGCGGGAATGGTGGTACCGATGGCGGGAATTGACTTTTTTTTTGTTGTTTGTTGGGATTGTTTTTAGACTTTGTTTGTTGGGATTCTTTTAGACTTTGTGTGTTGGTTTTTTTTTAGACTTTGTGTGTTGGTTTTTTTTTAAAAAACTTTGTTTGTTGGTTTATTTCTAAGACTTTGTTTGTTTGTTGGGTCACATAAACTTTGCAATTTTTTTAGGACGGAGGCTTTGTTGGACTTGGTCGTTTGAATTTGTCAATAAAAACGAAAGATCAAAAAACGAAAACAAATTCTTGATAAATAAATTGTTAAATTACAAACCAAATACAAAACTAACTATTTCTAGGATCCCGCAAAAGTCCCCTATTTACATAATCCCACCAAAAATCAAGTCTGTCTTTATAAATAAATTCATAATATTCAATGTCGAGAGAACGATTACGCTTCCATAAATTGTGTATAGGAGGCATGGCACATTCGTCATTCATGCGTACACGAACCCAATGATCACCTGTATGAAGTATCCACAAAATTCCATACGGAGCTCGAGCACCTGGTGTAGACCGTAGAGGTAAGTACGTGGAACACCCAAACCATGAATGTACACCATTATAGTATGACATATTCAAGCAACATACTGTCCAATTGAAAGCCGTTGCAAAACCAAATAAATCCAAGCCTTCCATCCAATTAGGCTTCTGACACGGTGCATGTGTAGCCCATTTGATTCGTCTACAAGCTTGGTCACGTTCACCATAGTAAATGATCGCATAGACTTGGTTTTTCAACTCTAGCAATAGTAGTCGTCGCATTTGTAGATAGTTTTTCTCATCCCCTGTTCTTGCATGTGAGACAACTCGAAATCCACAATGACCATCGCCTCTAGGGTCAAAAGCATCTAGAAACCCATGTTGGTTCGGCACCGGTACAAAGTCCTTATATCCAAAAGCCTCGATGTCACTGACAAGATTATAATTTATCTCAAGAGGAGGACCTTCACCTACATTGAATTATTTACAACATTAAGTTAAAAGAAAATAATAACAGAAAATTAACTAAAGAAAATAATAACAGAAAATTAACTAAAGAAAATAATAACAGAAAATTAACTAAATAAATAAATTGTAAAACTAGAATGTACCTCCATTATCGTTACTTGTTGACGTTGACGTACTCTTGTACCTACGTCTGGCATGCTCCACACCTGATTGATTACGAGTATTGGACTTCCTTGGACGGCCACGAGGTATATCTACAATTTCCGGGGGTTCAACAACCTCGTTCTCGGGAAACAACTTACTGAAGAGCGTCTCAATAACATCTCTTTGGACTGATTGGTGGGATGTTCGAACTTTATTGAAGAGTTCCTCCATGACTTCATTACGGTCACAACGACGATGACTGGATTTCGTGTAAGCCAACCTTGACCAAAATTCATGCACATCTTCTGGGTGGATTCTTTTGTTCTGAACCCACAAATTATGTAGCATACAAGCACACAACAATCTATGGGTGTTCCATAAAGTACATCCACATTCTCCCTCCATATCATCACCTAAATTAGTACCGCGAACAAACTCCATTTCCATTTCCGTAATAGCTGTCGCTGATACTCTTCCGCTCAACATTGAAAATAGTTCCCGATGAAACAAATTAGAGACAAGGGTCTTGCTAATTGAATCTTCCAATGTCCTTCGAATCTCAATGTGTTGACCATGCATCATAACATCAGCCCGTCTCCACAAATTGTCCAAGGTAAGCTCAGCTGATCCTAACCACATCTTCAATTGCGCATGAGCGGACTCAACTCTAGATGTACATGTGTTACCAAAATGAATCACCAAATTAGTGAAACATTTGGCAAACATATGAATTTTAACCCACCATTGAGTTTGAAGATAAGTGATAAGTCCGGGATGAGAAGCATACTTTCTCCTTAACTCGCCCCACTCGCTTCGACAATCATCAAGCGTTTTTGCTTCAACCACTTTCTTCCAAGCACCATGTGCTATACGTTTCCCAAAAGTTCCATCTTTTTGCAAGTTTGTAGCTCTCGTCTCAACTGCATTGTAAATATGCCACAAACACAAGAAATGCTGGGTTGTGGGAAATACATGGGGAAGTGCTGCAAGTAGACCGCCTTCGTGATCAGTGACAATGACCGTCGGTTTCACACAAGGTTCCAACAAAGATTCCAGCCTCCTCAAAACCCAAGTATAACCATCGGTGGATTCTCTCATTATCAATGCATACCCTATTAAAAAACTTTTGCCAACGGGAGTGACACCAACACATTGGACCAAAATAAGCCCATATTTGTTGGTTTTATACGTAGAGTCTATCAAAATCACATTTGGCCATGCTTTAAACATTTGGGCTGCCTCGGGGTGAACAAACCAAACACGTTCAAGAGCACTTGTTTCCTCATTTACCATGAAATCACGGATATATCCAGCTTCGGTGGCCAAGTGCAACATATATTGCACACTATTCCTCCCGTCTCTATCTTTTGCACTAAGTCTGGCATTTTCATTGTATATTTGTTTCAAGCGCGGTGCCGGTTCATCGGGAAACAAACGTGTGAAAGCATATCTAACCATCCCCGGTTTCACATGAGACTGACGCTGTTGCTTAATAAATTCCTTTTGTTCATCATTAAATTGTGCTCTACGTCTATGACCTTCAAGGAACTCTCCAAAAGAGTGATTGTGAAACCCACATTTTGGAACCACTACCCACATTGCCAAACCTCTTTTAACCACTTTCAATGCAAATCGACACATAAATTTTTTTGTAGCTGATTTCCTTAGCGGTTTCTCCGGATTCTTGACCTTGCTTAAGTAAGGTCCATACCGATCACATGTGATCAATTTAAACGGGGGACGCTTTTCCATGTGATACTTGTACTTTACCAAATGAAACCCCAACCCGTAAGCAACCTCATTACATTTATCAAATGCTTCCTCAAACGTTGTAAAGGGATTTTCAAACATAAAAGAATCGCCGTAATTCACACCATCCCCCGTCGGTCCTTCTTTATTTTCCTAATTAATTCCATTAAAAATTATATATATTAAATACATTTTGTTTTTTTAAAAAAAAAACGACTTACAATTTAAAAAAAAAAAAAAAAAGCAAAAACCCTAATTACACGAATGGGCCTGGGCCAAAACGTGTGAAATACACGAATTAGCCTGGGCTCATTCGTGCAGATCACACGTTTTGGCCTGGGTCCATTCGTGTGGATTACACGTCTGGGCCTGGGCTAAAACGTGTGATCTGCACGAATTGGCCTGGGCCAAAACGTGTGATCTGCACGAATTGGCCAGGGCTAATTCGTGTATTTCACACGTTTTGGCCATGCTTAATACGCGAATCTGACACGATATCATAAGTCGACTTAAAAAAAAACGAATTTCGTAAATCGAATTTTACCGTCGCATTTCCGGTGTCGTTTTCCGTGGTTTCCGTGTTATCCGTGGTTTCCCGTTCCTCCTCTTCATTATCGTGACCCGTATTGTCGTCCCCTTCATCAAACCCGCTATCCTCGCCGTAAGCATAATTAGCGTATTCATCGCTATAACGATAATGTTGTTGCGCATTCCACTCGTTTGCAAATCGAGGTTCGTTATCATAAGTATTGTACGAAGTAAAAAGATAATCGAAAAAATCATTACCGTCACTCATTTTCGAAACAACGGAAAAAATAAATTTTAGAGAGATGTTTTAGAGATAAGGGAAAAATTGGAAAATGAAATGAATATAGGGGGCGGGATGAGTAATAAGGGGGCGGGATATAGCAATTTTGTATTAATAACCACCTAAATTACATCCACCGTGTATTTGACATTTCATTGACGTTTTGTTATTTATCGTCTCGTTTATATGTTAACGACTAAAATTCATTTCTAATGCCCAAACTACCCCTCTTTGTTACTTACACGCCCTCCAGGCAGGACTTCACTCACCTTACTCACCCCCATTGAACATTACCTCAATTGATCCCCTTTCTCTTTCCTTTTCACTAGAACCCTAGATTTCTGGGTAATTGGACATCAAATTAATCCTCTTTATCTCCCCTTGTCATTTTTCTGTCATATATCTAAGTACTTAAACAAGTTTAACTAGCTAATACTGTAAGGGGTTGTGATAACGTCACTATAGTTTTTGTTCACGCCACTCAAATACAAGTTACGTATTTCTTCGATTCCAATCATTATGACAATGTTTAACCAAAAGGCACAAATTTCAATCATCCTAGAAACTAAGTCGTAGCTAGTATATTAGCAACACATAATTTTAATTTTAGTATTTAATTCTAAAGAGAGGATAAAGAGGTGAAGTGTATTAACCTGGTAAAACGAAATCTGATATTAGCTAGTATATTAGCAACATAAAATCTAGCAATATCAAGTGTTCTCTGTTTTTTTGGAAAGGATTCAAGTGTATTTGGAGTAATCGTCTTTACTCGTAGACTTGGTAAAACGGACCCAGCTTTATAGGCCGACTCAAGATCTAAAATTAACCTGAAAGTATGTCCGAAAGTGACCGGACCCAAAGTGACCGAAATGACATAATTAAGGCAAAATGATGACCCACCCAAACGACATAGATCGACCCAACCCAAAATGACCCGATCTGAAATGCCTAGACCCGAAAATCTCCGGACCTGAAAGTGAGTCTATTTATTGTTGACCGACCCCGACCTAAATGACCCATTTGCGTGGTCTTCTCGTATGTTAGTCTTAGCTACAAGTTTAAAAAAAAACCACAAGTTTCTTTTTCAAATTAAAGATCCCGTAAAGTCATGGAATTTGAAAATTAGTTATCGATTAACTTGTACCAAAGTGTTCTACTCGGTCAAATTTTATTTCATCACTTTGGCTCATCATTTTGGAGGGAAAACATTTAGCAATTTATAGTTTATAATTATATATTTATTTTATTTTATATTTTAATTAAAAGATTATAATTTTTAGTTCAATGAAAAGATTGTAGTTAGCTTTAAAAAAATATATTTTAATGTAAAGATAATAGCTTAATGAAAAATAAATCGTGTATTTTCAAGGGTAAACACAGAGAATGCTATTCTCTAATATAGAGAATTAACTATTACTCCGTAGCAATTATACTGTAAAGGATTAATATTATTGATAGATAATTATGCAATTACACTGGTACGCAATTACACTGGTACAATTTATATAAGAAGATACATGTGTGAACATATAAACAAAGCTACATAAATTACAATATTTATGCTTAATTATAGGAGTGATTGAAGGGATATGATTATGGGATAATCATTCGCTTAATTGTGGTGTTGACTTATATTATATTCTTGATACGCTCCCGCAAGACGGACGGTCGGAGAGTTAGACCGATCTTGGAGTTAAGTAAGGAATGACGTGGCTTTGGAAGTGGCTTTGTTAACGAGTCAGCTAACTGATCATCCCCATTAATATGCTGGACTCGAATGACGCCAAGTTGAACTTGTTCCCTGACGAAGTGAAAGGCGAGTGCTAGATGTTTTATTCGTGAATGAAAAATGGGGTTCGCCGAATAATTGGTAGCACCTAAGTTGTCACAAAATAGGACTGGAGCAGAAACTGGAGGAAGGTGAAGCTCAGATAGTAGTGATTTTAGCCATAATACTTCAGCGGTAGTGTCGGCGATGGCCCGAAATTCTGCTTCAGTGGAGGAACGGGATAAGGCTCGTTGCTTTTTAGAGGACCAGGATATCGAATTGTGACCAAGAAAGACAATATAACCTGTAGTGGAGATATAGTCATCTTTGTCGCCGGCCCAATTGGCATCGCAATAGGCATGCAGATTGAGCGGGGAATTTTTATGTAGCGTGATACCAAGATGAATCTTGCCATTGAGATACTGGAGGAGTTTCTTAAGAGCAACCCACTGAGTGGATGTCGGATGGGTGAGAAATTGGGCCAGTTTGTTCACCGGATATGCAATGTCGGAGCGTGTGAGAGATAGGTGCTGGAGGCTACCCACTATGGCACGATAATTTGTGGCATTATAGACAGGTTGATCGGAGAGACGTGTTAATGGCGGGTGGTGTAACATGCGTGTATTGGAGGGGCGTCAGTCAGACATATTATGGCGAGTTAAAAGATCGTTTATATACTTTATCTGATTGAGGTGAATACCTTTGATTGTCGGAGTTACTTCCATGCCGAGAAAGTAGGAAAGCGGGCCAAGATCTTTGAGGGAGAATTTGGTGGATATGGCAGAGATGAACTTGTTTACTTCAGCAACTGACGGACCTGTAATTATTATATCGTCTACATATAGTAAAACAAACAGTTTAACATGAGATTGATTAAAAATAAAAAGGGAGGAATCAGAGAGAGATTTTCGAAACCCATAGTGCACGAGATAATTTTGAAGTTCCGTGTACCACGCACGGGGTGCTTGTTTGAGACCGTAAATTGCTTTTTGCAATTTATAAACATAGTTGGGATTGTCTGGATTAACAAACCCGGGTGGTTGAACCATATAGACAGATTCATGTAATGTACCTTGTAGGAAAGCATTATTCACATCAATTTGACGAAGCGACCAACCGTTTGTAATGGCTAAGGATAGTATGAGTCGGATGGTAGTAGGCTTAATGACGGGACTGAAAGTTTCGGAATAGTCGATACCGGGTCTCTGATGAAAGCCTTTTGCGAAAAGCCTGGCTTTGTGCTGTTTTAAGCTGCCGTCGGGATTATATTTAATCCAAAAAACTCATTTGCACCCAATCGTATTTGGGATGGAGGCAGGGGCAACAAGGGTCCAGGTTTGGTTGCGGGATAGAGCGTCGTATTTGGCATGCATTGCAAGCACGCCAAAGGGGGTCAACAAGAGCTTGCTTAACAATTGTCGGGGTGATATATTAAGTCGGGACAGTTGCTAGTTTGGCGTATTTTGGGTTTGGTGTGCGAATGTTGTTGGATAAACGGGTCCGGTGATGCGGAGGTGGGGGGGAGTGGCGAGTGAGAAGCAGGTGGTGGGGATGGGGCTGTGATGGCAGGGGTGGTGTTAGGAGGGGTAACATGCACTTCAGCAGAGGAGGAAGCAGTGGAGTTCGGGGGTTTGATAGTAGAGTTGGAGGGCGGGGCAGGGGAGGTAGGGGGCAGCACGAGTAATGAAAAATTGCACCAGTCTGTTGACGTTATTGAGGTAGAAGAGGTGTGGAGGTTGAGGAGTCGGGAATAAGGGAATTGATCGTCAACAAATTTTACATGTCGGGAGGTGTAAACTCTGGAAGTAGTGGGGTCTAGGCATAGGTAGGCACTTTGGGTGGGCGAGTACCCAACAAACACACATTCAATGGAGCGGGGTTGGAGTTTGTGCGTATTGTAGGGGCGCAACCACGGGAAACAAAGGCAGCCAAAATTATGGAGTTCTAAACAGTTCGGTTCTTGACTAAATAGTTTGAAATACAGGGAGTGATTATTAAGAGACGGGGTGGGTAAACGATTAATCAAATAGGCAGCGGTGGAGAAAGCGTAGGGCCATAAGGTAAGAGGGAGATGGGCATGTGTAAGAAGCGATAAACCAGTTTCCACAATGTGTCGATGTCGTCTTTCAGCGAACCCATTGTGTTCAGGTGTGTGAGGTGGTGAGGTTAGATGAGTGATACCGTCATGGTTGAGATTTGATGTGAGTGTCGTGTATTCTCCGCCATTGTCGGAGTAGAATTGACGAATTGGTTTATTAAAGAATTTTTCGATAATGGCTCGAAATTTGTTAAAGGTAGATTGAGTGTCGAATTTTTCGTTTTAATGGGTAAAGCCAAATGTAATGCGTAAAATGATCAACGAATATGACATAATATTTGAAGGAGTCGAATGAAAAAATTGGTGAAGTCCAAATGTCGGAAAAAATTAAATCGAGAGAAGCAGTAGAGTTAACAGTGAAGTGACCAAATGGAAGCTTATGGCTTTTATTTAAATTGCAGGAAATACAAGTTGCAGAATTAGAAATACGTAATTGAAATTGTGAACTAATAAGCTTTAAAATTTTGGAGGACGGGTGGCCTAATCGGTGATGCCACGAAGTTGAGCTTGGAGCCGTGACAATATGGGCTTGTGAAAGAGGCGATGTCCAGATGTATGAGCGATCAATAAGCGGGCCTCTGAAGAAGGACCGCTTCCGTCTGAATGTCCTTAACACAAAAAGACGATGATGAGAAGATAGCATAAGCATGGTTATCATTACAAAATTGAGAAATGGACAACAATTTTCGTGAAATAGAGGGGACAACAAGAACGTTCGTAAATAAAAGAGGAGCGTGAGAAGAGAGGATAGAGAAAGAACCAGAGTGAGTTATTTGGAGGGCAGATCCATCCCCAATGACAAGGTCATCCGGACCATCATAGGGCTGATGAAGGGAGAGGCTGCTAAGGTCGTCAGTGATATGATGCGAGGCACCACTATTGACAGTCCATGAACGGGGTTGATGCGGGTTAGAGTGAGTGGCGGTATGTGCCTGTGGTGAAGGTCCTCTAGGTTTACGGGTTGGGAACACAAAGGCGGGGTATTTGGTTTGGAGATCAGGACAATTTGAGGCGACATGTCCCAATGTATCACAATATTGGCAGCGGCCTTTGAAGGGTTTCAGGTAGGTTGATTGCGTGGTGGTTCCAGTAGTAGGTTTGGGGGAATAGGTGTTGACACGATCGTGGTAAGTATTGCGGTTATTGTTGCGATAATTTGCAGCATTGGCAGACGGGTTGAAAACAGAGGACATGGGTTCGTTTTTGAGACGAAGCTCGTGTTGAATGAGTTTTTCATGTAATGCTTTAAAGGATATTGGTGTATCACGGGCACGAATTGCCTCGATGACAGGACGGTATTTGTTGTAGTTAAGGCCGTTGAGAATTTTAGCGGTAATATCGTCAACATCCATTGGATGTTCTAATTGCGCTAGATCATCAGTACACGACTTAATGGCAATCATGTAGTCCGTGATAGTGATGTTGTCGGTGTGTGAGATGTTGTCAAGACGGTCCTTAATCTGAAGACGGTGGCCTCGAGATGAATTTGCGAATGTTTTGGAGAGGGTAGACCAAGCATCGTGTGATGTCGGGTCGTTGGCAATGAGGGCGACAATTTGTGGGGCAAGGGTACCAGCAAGTGCACCAAGAATTAATTGGTCTTGGCGATACCATGTCGTGTATGCGGGGTTGGTGCGGGTAACGGGTGTGGTGGTAGGTGGGGTAGGTGCATTGGTGGTAGTTTTGGGGGGTATTGCAGCCGATCCATCAAGGAACGAGAAGAGAGCAAGGCCATTCATTTTGGCTCTGATTTGAAACCTCCATTGACGGAATGTAATGGAGTCCTTAAGTTGGATGCAGTTTGCGAAGGAGACAATGGTGAGTGGTTGGTTGGGTTCCAACGGGGTTGCAATTTTGAAGTGGGTTGGTCTTATTGAGAAGGTTAGCCGGTACGAGCATATTGATTGAGTAACGTTGATGAAAGGACGGAAAATTTTTTGATGATCGTGAGGATCGTTTAGCTCGATACCATGTAAAGGATTAATATTATTGATAGATAATTATGCAATTGCACTGGTACAATTTATATAAGAAGATACATGTGTGAACATATAAACAAAGCTACCTAAATTACAATATTTATGCTTAATTATAGGAGTGATTGAAGTGATATGATTATGGGATAATCATTCCCTTAATTGTGGTGTTGACTTATATTATATTCTTGATATATACAACCTTTTAAGAGAGATCTTAAACTTTAGATCGGATTTTACATAGAACAAACTTTAATTTGTCTGATTTAACATCTTGTACTCGACAATCCAGCATCAACTACATTGATATATGAATAACTAAGAGAGCATTACTAAATTTACTTTTCATTATATTAATAAATTTGAAATTTTCGTAAACCTAAGATAAATGAGTAAATGACAATATTCTAGAAAAAAAGAGAGATCACTTATTTTAAATATAACACTACTACAGTTTATAAAGTCTTTGCGAAAACAGTTTCTCAATAAGTCATACAAAGACAAGTTTTTTGTAACCTTTCATGTAATATTTGTTCCATTTCTGTTCTTCATCACATGTCAATATAACTCTTTTTATATTTCATTTGGTACATGTTTTCTTTACAACCGTACCTATTTTATCATAAATCGTAACATTTTTATTAGCATTCATCATACCTAATACATACCTATTAAATTAAATAAACTCTTTAAGATAGAGTCTTTTAGAATACTTGCACTCTATCGTTGAGAGTTTAAAATTGGTAGCTTTGACTTTATAATTATTATTATGAGTGGTAAACAAACTAAAATATGAAATTAGTTTTACAATATACCTTAACATTAGATCGAATTGAAACATATCTATTTCTCATGGCTAAGAAAACGAACAAATATTAGGGGTGCTAACGAACCGAGCCGAGCCCGAGCTTGGCCTTGCTCGGCTTGTGCTCAAGAACCAAAATTCGAGCTCGAGCCGATCTCGAACTTACCCGAGCTTGAAAAAAATGTGCTCGTAAACAAGCTTGCGAGCTTTAACGCGAGCTCGGCCAAACTCGAGCTCAAATCGAACCTATATATAATTGCTGATTTTTAATTTCATTTCAATAACAAGGCTCGAATGATATATGTAAAAAAATTTGGCAAATATGTTAGAAATTTGATATATGTGATACAAATATATAATCATGATAAATTGTTTTTATAAAATATGAGGAAAATCTTCTCTAATCACACAAGTTCGAGCTGCTCGCGAGCTTTTTGAGCCGAGCCAGCGTTTGCTCAGCTTGAGTCGTTAATCTCTCGAGCCGAGGTTTGACCGAACCGATCTTGAGTTGTTCGCGAGCTGTCTCGTCTCATTATCACCCCTACGCACAATAAGGTGATACAAGAGTTTCCCTGAAGCCTTCTTTCCAGTAGAACCCATACTTTATGCCTTTTATTGTCACATCTTGAAATTTTCCGGTATCCAAATTGTACACCACAAGTCTCTCATCTTCTGTATGATAGTCCTTCACCACCACGAGTTCCAGTTGCCCAGGAACACCTAAATAAGGGATCATCTCTGATCCATTAACAGCGACAATCGTAAATTTAGTCCAAGACTCTATAACACCGTATTCCTTCATCACCCAAATATCAATTTTATCTCTTGGGAATGAATTGCACATGCAAAGACATCCTCCAAGTATTATTAGTTCATCATGCTCACAAGGGTCGCCATTAATTACACCAGGCGCTGGTACTTTCCAAAGCTTCTCTTCAGTTACATCAAACCCTACGATGAAAGGCGAGTCATCCCAATAGTTTGTCGCAATCCAGTGTATGGACCCACCCACAAATACCCCTGCATAATCATAAAGATATGGGAAACTTTCAACCTGTTTCCAAGTACCCTTCTTAACAGAATACACATTAGCAAACATCTTCGGCTCAGGCCTAGGCTCATCCTCATCCTTAGGCTCAAGAAAATAACAAGATAGTGCTATGACCTTATAATCGTCATTGACAAGATCATACCCGAATCCATACCTTGTATCTCTCAGGGAAGTATCAAGATCATGTGATGGAAGATGTAACTCTAGAACCTCCTTTATAGTTGGGTTGACCAAAAAGCTCGTACTTTTGTCATTCTCTATTAATATCAATCCATCAAAAGAAGGTCCGCATATCCGACTTTTCGGGCTCAGGTCAAAAGTAAGCTCAGTGGCTACAATAGTAAAATCACCAAACTCACAAGCAATGGTGCCACAAAAAGTGTATTAGAGTCAGAACACTTGATCAAGAGCAATTCATTATCAATGCACTGTTTGCTTCGGATGAGGTGATCATTGATGAAGTCAAGTTCTGAAAGAATATGACGCCATAATTTTGAAACGCACCGACAACGGCCTATGTCTTTTGTTGGTAGACGAATAAGTATATCCAACAGGATATCTTGTGGAATTATCAGCATGAAGCTGAATACAATGAAAACAAACAATCAATTTAAAATCACATCAAGCTTTGACTTCTGTATGAAATAAGACTTGTAAAGGCAGACAAGTCTTGTTAGTTTACTAAGAAGGCGTAAGAAGAACGAGGGAGAAGAAACTACAAGTCTTTAAGCTACCTAACAGAGCAAATCACTTCAGACCTTTAGAATGGGAGGATCATATATATGTTTTAATCCGAATTCCAAAACATCTACAGAGTTTTATGTCCCAACTCCAGTCTTCTTCAGGAGATGGGCCTATTGGTGGTATCGAGTATCACGCAACAATGTCTATGTGAGACTACATCTTCATCGTTGACATGTTGGTTGAAAAATAACAATAAACAAATCATAGCTAAATCTTCATTGAAAATTTTCCGAAAAAACAGACAAATTTTATCATCCCCACGCACAAGTTTTTTAGAATTATACTCCGTATATTTGATTCACTAGTTTTTGACCAAAGTAGTTGCACTTCCTTGTATAAACAACCTATTTGACTCACGCACAAAGAATCAACCATTATACTCCCTCCGTCCCGGTGTTCTTTTCATAGGTGTCCAAGTTGATTGTTGACTTCTCTGGTTTTCTATAAGTAATTTGACTCCCAAATGGGATTATTGTCCACTTGTCATCCACTAAGTAACATGATATGAACATATCAAGCATTATAAATCACCAAATGGTCCCCTAATCTTTTCTTAATCTTTGTGCCAAAATTAAAGAACAACAATTGACGGGACGGAGGGAGTAACATGATATAAACATATCGCATCATTGTAATATAACTGTTGACGACGCCATATCAAACATATGAACAAAAATCAACAATATCAAATAATCACATACTACGACTGCAATAAGTAATAACCACATAATATCGCTCCATACAGTCGATATTCACTGTTTCTTAGTTTCTCAATTACAAAGAAATACAGATAAATTGGTTAAGTGTTAAACCCTAATACTGTAGTAGAAGAAATTAAAGCCATAAATTTCAATTATCATACCATCAAGCAATTTTACACATACATTTCCGAAATAATCAATGATCATCCAGAATTTAATAGAAAAAAAGGGAGACGAGAGAGTAGAATTAAAGAGATCAAGTTTACCTTGGTCGGCGACGCATTCTGTTGCACAGGATTGATAAGAGGGCACAATTTCTTTTGTTTTTTTTATTATGCGCAAGGGAGTTCTACTTTATATCGAATATATTTATCCGTTTCATTTAATGCTATACGTTTGTATCCGCATGGAGTTCTACTTTATATAGAGTATATTTATCCGTTTTCACAAATTCTTGTTTATAACTGTCGCATATCCGACGAGTTAAGTGTAACCACTTTTTAATAAATAGTGATCATTTATTAATAAATAGTAACCATCTTTTATGACTTGAAAATGACATTTATTATCAAGGTAGTCACTATTTAACAAAAAGTGGTCACATTTTGCAAAAAAGTGGGGAATGAGCCCGTCGCATAGGAGAGTTACTAATCCGTTTTATTTAATGGTATACGTTTGCTTTTTGAGTATTATTATTGCGAAAATCTTTAACATAGCTTTTAATATACAACATAAAAGTTTGGTATGCGATATTTTCTTTAAATTGTATTACCAGTATAATATTAATATTAATTTCTTATAAATTTAATAATATATAACTAAAGATATATACAAACAATTAGCATTGACTGAATTTATGGGAGCTGAACTTTTCGAACTGAACTTATAAATTCTAAACTTTTATGAACTGAACTTATAGGAACTAAACTTTCCGGAACTTAATTTGCGTTGAGCAGCATCAGCGACAACCTGTCCCGACACAAAATCGGACATCCTAGTTTGAGTCAAGGGGGAAGACCCTGTCAAATCAACACACACATCACGCCCTCTGTCCCAGGAATAAAGTAGTAAATCCGCAGGACGAAGAGATCCGCCATACCCGTCAACCAAACCGATATAAACCTCCTTACCCGTAGAAATATCAGACCTATAGCAGATGTCGAATAAGGTGTCACGAACGAGGTTATGCCAATGCTTAACCCCCACAGTACCAGTACAAGAAAAAACGTGGTCCCCATACACATCACCAACAAAAACTCGAGAGCAAGCAGGACAAGACCTAGATACCGTGAATAACGGGACACCCAGTAGATACCCTAGCACACTACGATAAGTCCTCTTGTTCGTAGTCTAAACCAACCCAGAGATAGGAACCACATGCAACCAATCAGAGCAGTGGGCACCCTGTTGCGACTTCCACAACGAAAGCTGACGCGATGTCAAAGAGAAAACCGATTCTGAAGAAGCAGCAACCGTCGCGAAATATATATCTACCAATTTCTTCATAAGTTTAGGGGCAGCGATTTCAGTAGGATCACATAAAAAATCAGAACATGTAACCTCCGAAAACACCCGCAAGGCATCGTCAAAAGTAGGACCAGCATCTATAATACCAGAAGGCCGTAGGAGCGTAGCCTGCAAATCTGCACACTATAAACGGGAAGCCAGAAAAGCATAGTGTAAAACATCCCTTGCAACATTAGCACCGAGCCCACCCTAATGAAAATGGAAAGTGGCAAGACGCCACTGCCAATCCCCAAAACCAGACCCTGACGCGGTGACAATACGTTCCAAGATAGAACCAAGTGTTGCATCAAAGCGAAGATGGACAGACCTAAAGACTCCCAGGGAGAAAGTACGAAGAGAAAAATAGAGCTTAGAAATGCCAGCACAAGCTCGATGCAGAAGCAACTCGCATTGCGGGTCCTCAATCCTCGCGACTAAGTCCATAAGCTTAATGGTCTTAGTCACTCTCCTCGCCACAAGCTCACTGCCAAAAATAGGACACGTACTGATAGGTCCACCCAAAACAGAGACACCACGCAAGGGCCGAGTAATAGTAGGGGGAAACACCGGGAAGCCGACTCCGAGGATCCTCAATAGGTCAAAAGACCTCAGTCTTAGCCACATTAAGATGGAGACCGAAACAAGGCCCATCTACCATAATCAAATCCAAAACTCCCCCCCACCTCCAAAGTGTCCCCAACAATGGTGTCATCATCCAAATACCACGCCTGCATAGTAAGATCAAAGGAGTCCCGAATTTTGCACACTAAGGGATGCAAAAACCAAAGCGAAAAGCAAAGGGCTTAAAGGATCACCCTGCCGAACACCCTGACAAGACCACAAGAAATGCTCCCCATAATAATGACGGGCAGGGCTAGAGTAACAAAACTCCACCCAACGGGAAAGAACCGGACAACGACAACGGACTTTATGTAGCATAGTCACACGATCAATAAGGTTGAAAGCATTCTGGAAATTAACCAGCAACATAGACAGTCCCACATCACCACCACAGACCTCAATAAGCCGATTCAAGGCATGCAAGATAGCCTCTCCTCCACCGGACACTCCAACCCCAAACTGAAGGCCAGCAAAATAAGCAGACAAAGGACCAACCAAACAAGCACCAACCTTAGAGACAAGACGTCTCCAGACAGTCCAACATCGATAGGACGAACACCCCCGCCCGGTTTAACAAGCGGCGTGAGCGGAGGGCTGACAATGTACTCACTAAGGGCTACAGGGCACCGACCCTCCAAACAAAGATTAACCATCTTAGTAACAGAAGCGATCAAATCATCAGAGCCTGCCACAACAGCACCACTCAAACAGTCCATAAGGTGTGGGCACGAAGCCCATCCCTCCCGCAAGAAGTGCCACGCGGGAAACCACGAATCATATCCAAAATCACTGCCGAAGAGGCAACAAGAGAATGATGATCCACAGGCAAAGGAGGCAATGAAGGAGATGGAGCGACATGATGCTTCTCTCGCAAAGCACCAAGAGTGGCATCATTGTAGGGGGCGACGCCAGAGGAAGAAAGCACCCTAACAGCAGCAGTATAATGACCATCACAAATCTTCCGCCGACACTGGCGGAGGTTTTGCTCACTCAAATCCAGATCCTCCTCCACACAAAACGAAGGAGGAATCTCAGCCAAACACTCCTGTAAAAGCTGCAACCCCCCTCCAGGCACCCCCCAAGCAAGAATAGCCCTGGTAATACTCTCCTCCTGACGCTGTCGCCTAACAACAGTCCTACACTCAAGATTACTCCTAGGAACGAAGGTCTTAAGCAGACAAAGAGGCAACACAAGCAAACGAACCCAGCAGGAGAGGTCACCAGGGGAGTCAGCCACATCACCCAAGACCCCCTTCAAAACCCGAGCAAACCCAAGACGACACTTAGGAGGAATAGATTTCACGGTGCGAAGGCCCAAAGAAAATAAACAATCAAGCGAAGACACAGACCACTGAACAGGCTGAACCCCATCAACAGACGAAAGAACCGAGTGAGACGGAGCCGGAGGTCTAGGGATACCGTGAATAATAAAGCTAATGATGCCATCACCACAATCTGGGGGCGCAACAAAATCACCCCGACCATGCCGACACCTAGAGCGAAAGGTATGGGTTTTAAAACACTCCCCACACAACCAAAGCCCCATCCGCTTCAAAGTAATCTCGGTATTAGAGAAAACCGTCAGACTATCAGTAAGAGTTTGACGCGTCAGACCCATAGCACCATCAATACAATGTCGGTCCTGAAAATGCTTTTG
>JAIUZE010003360.1:0-19366 GCA_022085475.1 Heliosperma pusillum | reverse complement strand
AAAATAGTTGCATGTTGATTCTGGCCATGAAATATTAATATGATCTCACAAGAATTTCTTACATATTGTATGTAAAATTTCGTGATTTTTACTTATGTATTGCATGTTCATTGATTTTTATACGATACAAGTCGATAATATGAGATTATAATGTTCATAAAATTGAAACGTCCATTTCTGGTCTTGAAAATTTTTTGTACATTTCACATTCTGATGTTGATACTCCTGGTGAAATTTCATAATTTTGTTTCACTGTTTTACTATATCTAATGTTTTTATTTGATAAAACCATTAAATACAAAGCTATTTGTTCATAAAATTAATTTAAATTTTTGAGCAAATTTTTTTTATTTTTATAGTTCCTGGAATTGTTCCAGAATGTACAAAATTTTTGGTTTCAAATTTTATGATGTTTATATTTTTTTTTGGTTTTATTTCATAATTGTATTATTTATAACGTAATAATTAGCAAATGAAATTCAATCGATCTAATAAATGACCACAAAATTAGTAGTGACTAATTTTGAAGTTTAAATCAGTTGGTTAATTAGTTTGAATTTTAAATGTGATTTAAAAGTCTGATGATGATTTTAATGGTTAAAAATCAATAAATCCCGAAAAAAAAAAATCGAGCTACAATGAGCATGAATTGAATATAGGACGATTTTGGCATGAATTTTTGCAGCAATTTATTTAATTTATGGTTGAATGAATGAATGTCATTTATTTAGTAATTTATGCAAATTTTGTACCTAGTATGGCCTAGTTATTTTAATCGTTATTACCCGTAATGTAAGGGAATAACGGTTTGGTTGTAATTTTATTGCGATCTCGTATCGCCGGTTTGTATAATTTAATGATTTTATTTTATAGAATAAATGTATAATAGGAATTTGTATATTTGTATATTTGTAATTATTTTATGAAGACCGGTGACTCCCTCAAGACGGTGCCATTTTGGAAGGTGTTCCAAGTGAAGAGGCAAGGGACCAAGGAGTTGGTTTCCGAATTTGTAACTATCTAGTTAATTTTGATTAGCTAGGTGGCCATACTAGGATGTTATTGTTGCTTGGTTGCTTGCTTTATTTTCGCTCATGCAAAAATCGTCACACATGCATTTTATTTACCGTTATTGTAAATTCAACGTTATTCACAATTCACCGACTTAGTTCGCTTATAGGGAATTAATAACAAAATTGACAAGACCTCTCACATAACTTAAAAAATTGAGATTTAGCCTTACCAATTAGTAACACCTATGAACCCCGTGTTCATTAGGGCTACCACGCTTGTGGGTCCCTTTTTACCTCGGGTAAGTAGGGTGATGCGATCACAAGCCAAAATTGGATTGGACTCAACGAGATAAGCGTTATCTTGGGACTAGGAGATGGATTTAGTTGAAATCCGTCAACCAAGAGTTCTATGTGTAGAATTAGTCAAGAATTGACTTACCATTTTTAGATAAAGGTAGCATACGATGACTATTTTTGTCTAAAGATGGGTCTTGGAATCACTTATGTAATTTCGTGAGGGGTCATTATATGAGTGACTTGTTTAAAATTGTTTTACAAGTAAATTATATATAAGCAATGAATGTTTATTTTCCGTTCATATTTATTTTATTCGCGCAATGACAAATATTTTTCCTTCTACGAACTTGTAAATCCGTTCAATCGTGGAAAGGAGTTTCCATTATTTTATACGGTAGCATTTTGATTGCGATCTCCGTTTAAACCACCGTAGCTAAAGACAAAATGAATTTTATCTTTTGATCCTCATATTCACCATTGCAAATGTCTCTTATGAAGAGTAAATGAATAAGTCACACTTAGTCAAAAGCGTTTTGAATATTTAGTGACGCCTTCTTATAACAATGGTACATCAAATTTTTGCTCCAAAGAAAATATTTGTATTTTGGTATGTCGTCATAATGCTCCTTATCGAGGCTTACCTCAAAAGAGGCCAAATCAGTTGGGACGACTAGGTTAATCGATTTATTTGAAATCGTGAACAACCAAATACCGTAATCACTTCATGAAAGGTTTATCCTTTTGAAGGTAAAACCATGAATGAAATGAAGAATAGTCTTCACAATAATACATACTTGTCTAAGTAGATATTCATGAAAGTGAGTGGGAGCACTTAGAATGATGTTTATATTCTTAATTGTTAAGACGAGGTTCAAGAGTAGGTTGGCTTAACCTTGACACAAGGCAAGGGAAAAGGGCAAGACTATTTTGAATAGTAAAGTAAAAACCCAAGCAAGGTGTCGAACCCAACTTTTGACGATTCTATTTTTCAGTGTAGGACACAAGAAAAGAATCTTCCCAAAGTTTTCTAAAGAGTTAGAAATAGGGTGCAATTTTTCACCCATAATATCTATATGATCGACATTTGTTTTGCTAAATGCAAATATTTTTGGGTATTAGATATCCATTATGGTTTTCATCAATGTATTCAATGCATATAATAATGATTCGTGCGACGACTAACCATAATTAAATGTCGACCTACAAGGGAAATATAACTATTTTAGTTTTATTTCTATAGAGACATATAAAAGTTATAATGTGATCAATCTAGTTTTGGATTTAGAGGTATACTTTAATAAACGTTATTATGTACATAACCTCTAAATAAAGAATATAGTATCCACTTTTGTGTACGACACAAGTGTTTCACTTTTGTGAATAGAACAAACGTTGTATCTTTTATGCCTATACTTGGTCAATGGTTATCCCATACCAATCAAAGGTAATTATATTCTTGACCTAAACTAGTAATTACTTGTCATATAGATTGTAAAGGCTCAAAATTGGTGACCCTTATCTAATCTTAATTCTGGATTGTGTAGCACATTAAGAGGCTAGTATTGACAACTATCCCAAAACCATCTGATTTGGAATCTTATGGTTCGTGCGAATCTTGTATTCAAGGCAAGATGATTCGTGCCCTTTTGTTGAAAAAGGAAATCGAACTAGTAAATTATTGGCCCCATTACATAAGAATACGTGTGGTCCAATAAACACAACCAGAGATGGTAATGATTACTTCACTTGATTTACCGACGATTTAAGTAGATATTATGTTTTATTCTACTTAATGAGGTGCTAAGAGAAATCTTTGAAAAGTTCAAAGAGCTTCAATGAGAAGTAGTTAACCACTAGAGCATTAGATCAAGGACTTACGACTAAATCGTAACTATAAATATCTAAGTATTGACTTTGATTTTCACTAAAAGTATTGTGAAATGGTTTCACAAGTTAACTTCTCTAACACACATTATTAGATAAGGTGTTGTTGAATAGAGAAACAGAACCTTATACGATATGGTTTTGATATGGTTTTGTCTTTATCAAGTCAAAATGAGCCATTTGACTAACCTTGGGATCTTAATATTTTTGTCTGCTATTTCTTTTCCCACCATATTAAAACACATTTAAAACAGTCTGATTTCATTCCATATACGATATGGGTAGGTAGCGTACCTAATTTATAAGTTATTTGAATAAAACAAGTGCTCAATAATCCCACATTGACCACGAGAACAAAGCGTTTGTGACTCGTGATGCTGTCTTTCAATAAAAATACGATTATTTCTTGATAAGACAGAGTGGGAGAAAATGTTTCAAGAGCCACAAACTGAGCATATTGTCCGGAAAAAGTTTTCCTCATTGCTTGTTCAGTAGTTGTTTCTTCGGAACCTAGGAGGTCAGGTGGAATTTTATCGCTCCTTTATAGTGTTGAATTCTAATATGCGACTTATAAAAGACTGTTTTTAGTCCCAACTTCTTGATATGGCTTAGAGTCATAAGATTCGTAATGGACTCCATGCATGATGGTCAGGTATGTGACCTGGTAAATTTTACTTGAAGAAGTACGACCTCTTCAATGTAAATTGATTTTTAAGATCGAAATTTGCATGGATGAACATTAAAAATGTTTTCAAAGATAACTTGGTAGGCAAAGAGTTTTGCACCAACCTTAATTCTTTGATCCATTCGAACATACTTAGCGATTACAGCACATCATAATAGTATGATGCCAACTGGATCTCAAGAACCACCTTCTCGAATACGATTCTAGAAGAGGTAGTATATTTTATATTCACCTGTGGGTTCGTAGATCCTAATTATCCTAAGTTAATTTGCAAGCTTACGAGTATGTCTTAAGTAAGCACAAAAGAGTTGGAATTAGTGTGTCAATCATGTTGCAAAATATTTCTCGATATCTCGAGGAATTATGTTTTTACATGAAGTTTAGTGGGAGTAATGTGGTGTACATTAGTCTTATATGTGGAGACATATTGATCATTTTAGATAATGGAAGATTTTGGAAAAGTAGAATACATCTTTTAGATATCTGGATTTATGGAGATAAATCTAAAAGGATATTAGCATTGAGTCAAAATTCTTATAATGATAAGATCTTATGACTGAGTTTCAGGAATTTGAACACATCAATAATTGATCTCCTTTTTTTTGGCTTCCGCTGGGGATCAATGTCTACGTCTTTAGATGTATAACTCAATCCGACATTTATCGCATGCTTGAGTATGACGAATCATTTGCAATCAAATCCAAGTGAGAGTCACTTGATCGCCATAAAGAACATCCTTAAGTACTTGCGAAGGGCTAAAGATATGTTCCATATGTTTGGAGTTTATAGTGAGTTGTGTGTAAGAGTTTACACAGACTTCAGTTTCCAAACTGATCAAAGTGATTTGAAATCACGAACTGGCTGTGTTTCATAGAAGATTTATCTGTTGGAAGAGTTCCAAACAGAAAATACTATTGGAAAGGTTCCAAGTAGGAGTGACATTTTCAAATAGAAATGTCATGTATCCGCTGGAAGTGTTTCAGGCAGTTTATCATTGCAGATTTAACAACGGAAATGGAGTACATTGCGTCATATGATGATGCATATGAAAGTAGCTTGGATTCGACAGTATTGGAGGGACTAGAAATAGTTCATATAGCTGTATATCCTATCCCATTATACTGGTAAAACAGTGGGAGCTACCTTTAGGCCAAGTGTCCTAAGTCTAGATTCAAACCTAGACACGTACTCAGAAAGTTTTATGTAATAAGAGATTACGCAGACAAAGAGAAATAGCAATCAGAACGATGAGAAAGATGCAAGTATTGCTAATCCATTAGCCATGCTTTTTGCAGGCTGAACATGATAGTCATGTCATTTCAATGGGGATTGAAATATGTACCTGAATTGCTAAAGATTATAAGATATGATATTATTGATAGCGTATCAATTTTTCCAAATATTTGATAATCGCATTCATTGTTAGAGTTTCATTAAAAACTCCTTTATTTAGTTTGACTAAATTGTAATACTTTGTTTATCCGAATTGGTTGAAAGAAAGGTTGAACCCAATTCAAGTGAACAAGACGAACTTAGTATTTTGTCCCTAGTCACTCAATGAGGTGACGTCTCGAAATGACTAGATTGTAAGTCGATCGATGGTTGGTTCAACACCATGGGGTCATGGAGATGACTGGTCGTTTACATAGACAGACTGTATGACACTCTGTTGGACAGTGACATTGTAGAGACCCTTAAATCAATTATTTGATGCCTGGTCGTGGCAGGGTCTTCTATCTTATTCCTATAAGTCGATTCTTTTGACTGGCGACCGTCTATCTGAGTCGGTGCAGTTTCCGATTGGTTTTGGTTGATGTTCTAGGTCGTGCAGTAAAAGGAGGCCGATGGACTTCTTCTGGATCATGGTGATCTGCATCATACAGAGTAGATGGATCAACAGAAATTGTCCACCCACGTTGGGTAAAAACATCTTTAGGCCACTCGAGGAGTAGTTACTGTAAATGCGTGGCCACGCTCGGAAAGAGATCTATGGTAGATTTTCCGGTCAAACAGTTTACCCATAACACACAACATATCGAGAAAGAAAACACACTCTAATAGATATTGTCCACAAATACGTACCAAGACTGCGACCTGAAGACACCTTGCTGAGGGGAGATGTGAATAAAGTACAGAGAATCGGTGACGCACACTTGTGTCAGACAAGTGGGAGATTGTTGGAGTAGGTGTCCTCCACAATAGTGCGCCACATAATAAATCTTATTATGGAATATAATTGGGATAATTATTGACTATATATATGATTAGTCAGTTGATTAACGTAATCAATAACGGTTGGCTGACTAGAGTTTGACGTTATTGTCGTTTGACGGCGGTGATCAACTGATCCCTTTCGATCACACCTAAAGGATGAAATCCAAATAGTAACTAATTATTTGTATACGATACAGTTAATTAGTACATTCCATATATTCGATATGTACGAGAGTTAATTATTAGAAAATGAGTTAAGAACTCAAATTCGATTAAGCTTATTTTTCAATTATGCGATAATTGACTAATACATTTATATCTTATTTTAATACGATTAAATAAGATTTAACTTAGTAATTAGTCGTTAAATTACTAAATTAGTTGAGGTTTTGAGATAGAGGTAATTAGTTAATTATATTTACAAAGAGTTGTAAAATAAATTAACTAAGCATTGTGGGACCCATTATATATTGATATAATGGTAAAATATTACTTAAAATGTTAAGTACATATTATTCATTTAATTGTGTCATATAATTGTTATATGATCAAATTAACACTTAATTATACAAGATAATTAAACATATGATTAATAAATATTTGTGGGACAAATATCAAAAATCAAAAGTAATCAAAACAAGGCTCACATGGCTGGTCATTTTGAAGTGGATGGTGATGATGGTTGCTCTTATTCATACTCACAAGCATCATGTGCTTATGACATGAATAGTAAACCTAAAATCATTTTATTCACTACAACACATTACCACTTTGCATGGCAATAAAATAAAAAGAAAAATCACTCTTTTGTGATGATGATAGCCGTCCCTCTTGGCTATAAATAGAGCAATTGTTGTTCAATTTATTTACTACTTCATTCTTGCTTATTTTATCATTCATCTCTCAAAACTAAACTTCTCTCTAAAAACTTTCATATACTAATATTTCTTAAGTATTACTAGTGTAGTAATATAGTCTAATATTAGTAGTATAATATCTATCTTATTATCTAGTTAATAATAAGAGTAGATTATTTGGGTTCATCTTGGTGCAACTTAGAGGAGATCTTCTAGTTTGGAGATTACTTGTGTTCATCCATTATTATAGCTCAAGAACAACAAGAAGGAGTTCTTGTTGTGCCCATATTATTTCCATATCAATGTGAGGAAATTTCTTCTTTTATATAAATGTCTTTATATTTGCATGCATGTTACATAGATCATTAAATACTAAATTAACAAGTAATTTAGTAACTAATTAGAGGAGTCTAATTAAGGTCTATGGACTTTCACTAGCACCATGTACATAGCAAGTATGATCAATACACGTCCACGGGATAAACATTTCCCTGAACCATACACGATAAACGTATCGTATATGAAAGACTCATTTCCTCCCGGTAGGACGACGATAATAATACGGTCCTAGTCTAAACCTGGCCAGACTCTCGGAATAAACATGTTCTGATTCGACATGCGATACACATTTCGCATCCAAGACTCGGTCAAACACAGAAGCCGAGTACCTCAAATTCGGTCAAACTACACGAAAGAGGCGGAAAGAGCACAAGAATCATAATCAAGCGGTATGCTAAATGCAATGACACCACCTTGCAAGGATACGACATTTGACGGCCGAGTCGATCAACGCATTGTGTTTGCCTCCCAACAACGTCGTCATATCCCCACTAAGACATGCATTCAAGCAACAAGGATACACCTCCTCGATCCGACATTCCAGTCTAACGAGCAAGTAGATATAGCCGGGGAATGAGAGTTCATAGCACTTAACGATTAGTGCTCAAATCAAAACATAGGTAAAACCGACTCAAAGGGGGGACGTATCAAAAACCGTCACAAAACATGCGATATGAGCGAGTGGAATATCATATATTCTAAACATGAATATTTAATGCTATTACGTAAATTTATACGATAAACGAACCATACAAACTATTATAAGTGAGAGCATAAGAAAAGAAATAGAAGAAGAACACATGGAGTGCCAGCCGGTCAAGGTAACCGCCCGCCGGCTACCCGGCTGGCACTTTAGTACTAATCGAAAACCAACAAAAATATAGGGATGTCCCAGCCGGTCATGGGGACCGGCAGCAGGCTACCCGGCTGGGAATAACACACTAAATGCAAACTTTGCTTCTGCCGCGTTCCCAGTCGTTCGGCTGACCGGCGGGTGGTCGGCCGGCTGGGACTACTTTAACAAGAAAATCACCATACTTCACCAATAATCCTCAATAATCATAAATAACTACCATCAACTATCATCAACTATCAACAATCATCAACAATCATTAACCAACACAAATTCCATAGCTACACATTCAATTCCAACACAAATCCTAACATCAAACTATATTAAGTATCTAATAATTATCACTAGACATTTGGTAAACGTCAAGTAAAGCATTTAAAACACGTATTGGTATCGAGTAACCCTTCACCGTTACCTTTATGCGTCTTCAATCGTCTTCCAACTCTTCCTCCACGAGGTAGTAATCTTTGTTGGGGTCTTGAAGGTCTCCACCTACAAAAAGACAACAAAAGATGAATATAATTCACCTTTGAGAAAGACGGATAAATTGAAAATGAGAAAGACGGTAATTTTATTACCACAAAAGGTAGAGGACGATAAGTGAGGAAGATTATGATGAAAATTAAAGAATTTGAGTGAGTAATGAAGGAGTAGTGTTGAATTTGAGTTTGATCAAAAATGGGGTTTAGGGTTTTGGTTACTAGGTGAGGAAGAAGGTGAGTGGAAAATATGAGGGAGTTGGAGTTATAAAGGTGAGTGGAAAAATATGGAGGAAAAAGCCCAAAAGCGGCTTAAGGCGTAACTCACACGGAATTTCGAGTAGAGTCCGAATACGAACTCGGATTTGTTAAAATTAGACATGGGAAACTAAGTTCTAGACTAAATCTAAAATTACGCTAACTAGTATCCGTATAATATTTTTAAAATACAAATAGGGTACATTTGCGGGTGTTACAATCACCCCACCTTTTAAAAAGTTTCGCCCTCGAAACTTGAGCGAAAGAAAGGTACCTTAATAAAATAGGCTTGGATATTTAATACGCATAGTAGCTTCTGGTTCCCACGTCTCTTCCTCTACATTAGCACATCTCCACAAATCTTTCACTAAGGGCACCACTTTACTTCTCAACTTTTTGTCCTTGCGATCTAGAATGCGGATTGGCTTCTCTTCAAAGGACAGATTCGGTTCTAGCTCGGGAATTTTAGCTTGAAGAACATGGCTCGGGTCACTAATGTACTTCCTCAATTGAGAAACATAGAAGCACTACAACGAAATAGTCATTTTGCGACGGATTTGTTGCGACGGAATTCAAATCCGTCACAAAATGGACTTTGCGACGGATTGCATTCCGTTGCAAGCAGTCATTTTGCGACGGAATTTCCGTCGTAAATAAAATTTTTTAGCGCTCAATTTTTGGCTCGCGCGGGAAAATATATTTGCGACGGATTAATGTATTTGCGACGGAAATTCCGTCGCAAACCCATCCCACATCGGAAAAAAACAGCACATTTCTTATGTTTATATAGGTTCCCTCACTTCTTACATTGAATATGTGACTTATGAATTGACGCGGAAAAACATGCGGTAAAAAAAAAAAACTCGCGAGATGAATATACGCGCGAAATGATAAAATGTAAGCAAAAAAAAAATTTAAAAATAGACTTTGCGACGGAAATTCCGTCGCAAAAATTTGCGATGGAAATTCCGTCGCAGAATGTACCTTTTGCGACGAAAATTTGCGACGCAGTATTTGTGACGGAAATTCCGTCGCAAATGCCTTTTTGCGACGGAATTAAGCGTACTTGCGACGGAATCGTCCGTCGCTATGAGTCTTTTTTTTTGTAGTGAAGACATCATGAACTTTGTTCAAATTCGGGGGCAAGTCCAACTTGAAAGCTACGACACCAATTCTTTTCACAATATAAAAGGGTCAAATGTATTTCGGGCTCAATTTACCCTTTACACCAAACCTTTTAACACCCTTCATCGGAGACACTTTCAAGAACACTTTATCTCCAACTTCAAATTCCAACGGTCTCCTTCGGACATCGGCATAAGATTTTTGTCGATCTTGAGCAGCTTTCATCCTATCACGGATGATCTTCACATGATCAATGGTCTCAACAAGGACATCATGACCTAAATCGCGAACATCACTCAATTGATTCCAACAAATAGGACTTGACACTTTCTTCCATAGAGAGCTTCTTAAGGAGCTATCTTGATTGAGGCATGATAACTATTGTTGTAAGAAAACTCCACCAACGGTAGACTCGTTTCCCAACTAGATTGGAAGTCGAGTGCAGAAGCCCTAAGTAAGTCTTCAAAAGTCTGGATAGTCCTCTCGGTTTGACCATCGGTAGCGGCAGGGAAAGCAGTACTCATTAACAACTTACTACCCATGGCTTCATTTATGGCCTTCCAAAATCTCGAACAAAACCTCGGTTCTCGGTCGGATATGATCTCCTTGGGAACACCATAATATCTGACGATCTCATCAACATAGGCTTTGGCTAGTCGATCTAAACTCCATGTCTCTTTGATCATAATGAATCTAGCACTCTTGGTCAAACGATCAACAATAAACCATACGGCATCTCTACTTCCAACGGTTCTTGGCAAACCCATGACAAAATCCATAGAAATAGATTCCCACTTCCATAGTGGAATATCCAAAGGTTGTAGCAATCCACTAGGCCTCTTGTGTTCGATTTTCACTTGTTGGCAAGTAAGACATCTTCCAACATAGGACACAACATCACCCTTCAAATTCGGCCACCAAAATTGTAGCTTCAAGTCTTTATACATCTTATCACCTCCAGGGTGGATAGAGTAGGGAGAAAGGTGAGCTTCATCAAGAATTAGATTCCTTAAGTCAAGAGCATTAGGTATGAACACTCGGTCATGAAGTCGAAGGGACACCTTTGTCATCGATCTTGAAGCCTTTGGCTTTTCCTACTAGAAGCTTGGCTTGAATGGACTTGTCGGTAGGATTATCAACTTGGCTTTCGCGGATCTCGCGGAGAAGAACAGGTTCGGCAACCATGGCACCAACATAATCAAATCCTCGCACCAACAAAGATCATCGGGTAGTACCCACATAGCATTCAAGGCATGGGAAGATTTTCTACTAAGAGCATCGGCAACAACATTGACCTTCCCTTCATGGTATAGCAATTCAAAATCATAGTCATTCACGAATTCCAACCATCTTCTTTGTCTCATATTCAACTCCTTTTGAGTAAATATGTACTTCAAACTCTTGTGATCGGTAAATATGCGACAATGAACACCAATAAGATAGTGCCTCCACACTTTCAAGGCATGCACCACAGCGGCTAATTCCAGATCATGAGTAGGGTAGTTCACTTCATGAAGTCTCAATTGTCTCGAGGCATAAGCAACCACTTTCCTATTTTGCATAAGTACACAACCCAATCTCATCTTGGAAGCATCACAATAGACATCAAAGTCTACACCATCTTCAGGTAAAGTCAACACCAGGGCGGTAGTCAACCTTTTCTTTAACTCTTGAAAAGCGGCTTCACAAGCTTCATTTCATACGAACTTGGTTTCGTTCTTCAACAATTGAGTCATCGGTCTTGTAAGCTTTGAGAAATCTTTGACAAATCGACGGTAGTAACCAGCTAAACCAAGAAAACTTCGGACTTCTCTAACATCGGTTGGACTCTTCCAGTGCACCACGACTTCAATCTTAGAAAGGTCTACCATCACATCTTCTTTAGAGATTACATGTCCAAGAAAGGACACCTTAGGTAACAAAAATTCACACTTGGAGAACTTGGCAAACCACATTTGACGACGAAGGACGCCCAAAAGAGTCCTAAGATGAATAGCATGCTCTTCTTCGGTCTTGGAAAAAATAAGGATGTCGTCGATGAAAACTACCACACACTTGTCAAGATACTCACTAAAAGTGCGGTTCATTTGATCCATGAAAATAGCGGGAGCATTAGTCAAACCAAAACGCATCACCTTGAACTTAAAATGACCATACCTTGTACTAAAAGCGGTCTTCGGCATATCGGCATCACGAACGGGAATTTGGTGGTATCCGGATCTCAAATCAATTTTGGAAAAAGTAGAAGCACCCTTTAGTTGATCGAACAAATCTTCAATTCTAGGCAAAGGATACTTGTTCGTGATTGTAATTCGGTTCAACTCACGGTAGTCAATACAAAGTCCCATGGAACCATCCTTCTTCTTCACAAAGAGAACGGGAGTACCCCAAGGCGAGGCACTCAGTCAAATGAAACCTTTTTCGATCATATCATCAAGTTGCTTACTTAACTCCTTCAATTCGATTGGAGCCATGCGGCATGGAGCTTTAGCTATGGGTCCGGATCCGGGCACAAGATCAATGGAAAACTCAACATCACGCTCGGGATCCATCCCGGGCAAGTCTTCGGGAAATACATCAACAAAATCACATACTATAGGTACATCTTCAATCATTGGTAAGTAGGTAGTTGTAGAAGTCACAATACACAAGAACGCTTGGTGACCCTTTCTTACCATACTCACCAACTTCATTGGAGAAATCAATTGCACACCCATTCGGGAATGAGATCCCTTATAGGTTATTCTAACTCCTAAAGGACTCTTTAAATAAATTTTTTTGATCTCTACACTCGAATCTAGCATGGTACAACGCTAGCCAATCTATACCTAGGATTACATCAAACTCTCCTAGAGGAAACTTAAGGAGATTAGCGGGAAAGATGGTTCCCGCAATAGAGATTGGGACATTAGGGTAAAGAGTAGAACATGAGATAATTTCTCCGGATGGTAAGGATATGGGAGTATCCTCACTATAAGTAGGCTCAATATATAACTTATCAACATAAGTTGAAGACACAAAGGACATATATGCTCCGGTATCAAAAAGAATAAGACACGGTTGCTCTAAGATTGAGAACATACCCGTAATTATCTCCGGATGAGCATCGGCTTCGGCTCGGCTTAGAACATAGATAGATCCCTTGGGTTTAGAAATTGGAGGGGGAAACTTCCTATCGGGGAAATCATCATAACGGTGACCAGTCTTCTGGCAAAAGAAGCAAACATAAGGTCGGTTGAAGCATCCTACACCGGCGTGGTTGTCTACAACGGTTACAAAAGCGACTTTGAGTTTGAGCTTGAGCTTGAGCTTGAGCTTGCGCTTGATCTTGAGGGGAGCATAAGGCCTATGAGCCACATTAGAAGTAGCTTGGGGCGAGAAAGGAGACCTTGCATTTGCATTTGGGGGAGGGTTGAATCTCCGCTTGTTGGCATAGGCATTGGAAGACGAAGGAGTAAACGACCTTTTTCCATAGAAATTTGGCCTAGGTGAGAAGGAAGGAGGGGGACTCCTCATCATTGCTTCATCCTAGATGGCCTTCATGGAGTTCTCGGCCCTAAGTGCATCATCATACAATTCTCCAAAAGAGGTAGAATTTCTCCTTACTTTGCTTTGGAGCAAAGCACTAAGCTTATTACGATAGTAAAAAGCTCGGTCTTCATCATCCTTGATGAGCCTTGGTGCAAAGTGAGCAAGCTTGTTGAATTGAGTGGTGAAATCTTGAGCCGTCAAGTCACCTTGCTTGAAATCAATGAATTCCTTGAGTCTTTGTTGTTTGAGCTTTTTAGGATAAAATCGGTCCTCAACAAGAGCCTTGAAACATGCCCAATTGAAATTGACTTCAAGAGTAGCGGTGGGATTAGTAATCGACCACCAATTATCGGCTTCCCTCACAAGAAAGTGCTTAGCAATCCTCACATTGTCTTCTTCACGGACTTGGTGTAACACCCTAGAATTTCCGCTATTTAGTTTATTTGAATTAATTAATTATTTCTCGGAAATCCTTATTTTATTAGTCTAAGTTATACCTAATGTTAGTATAACATCATTGTTGGGCCAAATCCTCCTTATTATTTCTTATTGGGCCTATTTTCTAGTTAAAGCCTAGTGCCCATTAGCTTCTCTATAAATACCAAGCTAAACCTAACCTCCTTCCCTTTCTTTTATTTGAAAACCCTAAACCTAATTCTCTCTTCTCCTTCCTCCCTTTGTGCCGTGTGGTGGCAGCCCTTTACCTAGGGTTTCGTGCCCCTTCTTCCATATTTCTCCATCATTAATCATTCATCTTCGTTCCTAGATCGATCCTAGCCAATCTATTCTTCAATCGTTGTAAGTTTTATATTTTATTTCCATCTTTTCGAAGTTTTATGCGCTAGATTATTAATTAGGATCATTATTTTTGTTGGAACGTGTTGATGATGATGGTGAAGGCTTCGTGGACAATCCGGAGGAAGATTGTTATATTCTAGAAGAGGATATATCGTAGATTTTACGCTAAAAAGGTAACTAGGTGTTTTCCTTTAATTGTGTTTATAGAAAGTGAATTATTAACATGATTGTATGATTGATTGTATGATTAATTGTTTGTGTGGTTATTTATGCTTATGATTCACATGTTTAATTGCATTTAATAATTATATCGTTATTCTATTTTCAATTATTTATTGAGTGTGCGAACTAGGGTTCAAATCGCGAACCCTAGCCTTGTTGGTGGTGGCGCGGCCGTGAGGTTGCCGTGGCCTAGGGTTTCGGCCTCCTCCTTATGGAAGAGGCTAGGGTTTGCTTATGTTGAGAAATTAAGGTTTTGGTTTATATCATTAAGGTTATAGCATGTTAACTATAACTTTACATGTAAGCTACCCTAGTTATGCCTATTTAAGTTATAACTTTGAAAGTGACATTATGGTGCGGTGTACTATAACAAGACTCGTTGTGGTGACACGGCGGTTTGTACCGTGGCGTCGACCCCTCGGTGATGGTGTTATAGAGGACTAACCTATGACGGAAGAGAGTTATAGTTGATGATACTATAACCTCGCACGTATAAAGTTATAGCTTGGAGTGCTATAACTTCACTAAAGTTGAGTGAAAGTTATAGCTGAAGGTACTTTAACTTTTCTGAAGTTAAGTGAAGGTTATAGTTGATGATACTATAACCTGACACGCTTAACTGAGGTTATAGTTGAGGTGCTATAACTTCACTAAAGTTGAGTGAAAGTTATAGCTGAAGTTGCTATAACTTCACTAAAATTGAGTGAAGGTTATAGCTGAAGTTACTATAACTTCACTAAAGTTGAGTGAATGTTATACTTGAAGTTACTATAACTTCACTAAAGTTGAGTGAATGTTATAGCTGAAGTTACTATAACTTCACTAAAGTTGAGTGAATGTTATAGCTGAAGTTACTATAACTTCACTAGGGTTAAGTGAAGGTTATAGTAGGAGGTACTATGACATTGAATGTTATATGCTTTTGTGTCTAGGGTTATGGTAGCTCGAACTATAACATGACCTTTCGGGTATAATGCTATAGGTCAAGATACTATAACTTTTGGTCATATGTGCTTGCTTATGTGTGGTGTTATGGTTAGTTGAACTATAACGCTATGTACGCATATCATCTTGGTTACTCAAATTATTTGAGGAGTAGAGCAGTCAGTTAAACTGTTCTATGAGTTGAGTTTGGACAGTCAGTTAAACTGTTGTACTGAGTTTTGTCGTGATGTTGTTCACGCATGTTTTGTACAGTCAGTTAAACTGTGCATTTGTTTGTTGGCTAGTTCGAATAGATGACGCTAGTATCAGTTAAATACTATCGGGATGAATCAAGAGCCCCCCTTCGGGGGTTTTGTTTAGTCTATGTTTGGCAGTGATGATACGCTCCACAACCGACAGAGGCAGTGGTGATACACTCTGTCAAGTTAGAGGCAGTGGTTATACGCTCTAACAGGCGTTCGTTCTATTCGCTATGCTTTGTTGCTAGCATTGTGCCTTATGTTGCTATGGATCATGTGTCACTATTGGGTCCAGTTATTGTTCATGGTCTAGGGGTTTGTCTAGTTGCATTCATTTGGAAATGATGATGTCATAGTTAGTTTGGTTGCACGTCATTTGTATAAATTGCTTCACGTGTCATTTATGATTACTATCGGTTGTTATATATTGTTATTAATTCAGCCTGTTGTAAACATGACTGGGAGAGCATCTAGTTACTCCCGACTTATTGTCGACCCCCATTCTCAGGTTGATTTGGTTGCTGCTTGTCTGGATGTTGTGCTGGGGAGACTTGTGGCAAGAAGAATAATTTAATTAGGAATTTAGTTAAGTTCGGAATTATTAATATTGTATTAGTTTTGTTTTGGATTTGAGTATCTATCCGGATTGGTCAGGTATTTCCGCCACCTTGACCCTATTCATCTTTGTACTCTGATGGATTATTTATTATTAAGGTATTTCTCTTGTTTTTAAAAATCCGGGTTTTTACCGTTGGTATCAGAGCGAACACGCTCCCAACTCTCGCTTAGAGTGAATGACTAAATTAAATGGATTAGTAAATGAGTGAGAATAAATGGGGTAGAAACCAATAAGGACTAGTTGGTTACATGTGTAGAGTGTATGAGTAGTTACCTGAAGTGGTTCTTAGTTTTACCACTAGAAAACAAACTTCTGTTTTACAGATGGTGCGCACTGGAAATGGAAACGAAAATGGTAACAAAGTCGATGCTGAACGCATCAGAAGACTCGAGGATGCGCTGGCATCGATGGCTCAGGGTTTTACTACTCATCTCAACAACAACAACAACAACAACAACAACAACAACAACAACCGCCCGCAGCAGTCTGTGTTTGACCGCTTTACTTGACACCGTCCCCCTACCTATGCTGGTGTTAATGATCCTACGTATTTGGAAGCTTGGATTCGGGAGATCGGGAAGTTGTTTCTTGCTACTGAGTGTCCTTATGGTCAGAAGGTCAATATTGCTACCTACTACCTGAAGGATGAGGCTGAAAACTCGTGGGTTGTCGCTAGAGCTGGTTTGGAGGTTCAGCCGGATTTTGGCTGGGCTGTTTTCTCTGAAGCTTTGAAGAAGAGATTTTATCCTGAAGAGCTGAGATGGCAGAAGGAGCAAGAGTTCCTTTGTTTGTCTCAGGGTTCGATGACTGTTGAGGAGTACACCAATAAATTTGTGAGGCTATCACGATTTGTTACTTATGTGGCTTTGGACGAGGTTTTGAGGACTCGTCGCTATGAGAAGAATTTGGCTCCAAAGGTCAGGACTGCTATGTCTGGCATTCCATCGACTTCGCTCCAACAATCTTATGGCCGTGCTTTCAGCATCTATGATTCTGTTGTGGCTACTGTGGCTGAGGAAAATGCAAAGACCAAGTTCGTGAAGAGGTCGTATGTTGCTCCTAAATCCTATCAGTCGTTCGAAAAGAAGCAAAAGTTCGAGGCTCTTCGTATGCTACGCGCGATCAGGGTCAAGCTAGGTGAGGTATGGATTGCTTCAAGTGTGGGAAGGCTTACCATCCGGGTAAGTATTGTGGTACTGGTGATCCTATCACTTGCTTCACTTGCAAAGCTCCGGGACACAAGGCTATCGATTGTCCCCAGAAGCCGAAGTTTGATGCTCCGAAGACTGGTCGAGTGTTTGTTATGAGTCGTGCAGAGGCTGAGGCTAATCCTGATGTGGGTACGGGTACTTTTCTGGTCCAATCTTATCCTGCTTTTGTTTTATTCGATACGAGTGCATCAAAGTCTTTTGTATCCGAATCCTTTGTCGTCCGTGCTGGACTTATCCCTTCCTCATCCGTCAATGCCGCAATTTCCCTCCCTACGGGTGATATTGTTTCGTGTTCTATTCTATTCGAGGACGTTCCTATCACTATTGTAGGAGCGATCCTTCCAGCTCGTTATGATGCTAGATTTCAGTGTAGAGATCAGAAGATTTTGCTTAAGAGTCCTAGTGGTGATAGATTGTCATATCAGGGTGTTAGAGTAACGCCAAATGTGAAATGGGTATCTGCTATGAAGATGATGAGCATGGGTAGAAAGGGTCATCAAATCTATTTGTGTAGTGTTCGAGATGTGTCTGCAGAACCTAAGTTGGAGGAGATTCCTATCGTTAGAGAGTTTCCCGATGTTTTTCCTGAGGATATACCTGGTATTCCAACTGAGCGTGATGTGGATTTCTCGATTGATTTGTTGCCTGGTACTGGTGCCATTTTGAAAGCTCCTTATCGTATGGCGCCAGCTGAACTACAAGAGCTTAAGAAGCAACTTGAGGAAATGATCGATAAGGGTTTTATTCGTCCGAGTGCTTTGCCTTTGTGGTGCTCCTGTTCTGTTCGTCATGAAGAAGGATGGTAGCATGAGATTATGCATCGATTATCGTGAGCTGAATAAGGTGACTATCAAGAATAAGTATCCCTTGCCAAGGATCGATGATTTGTTCGATTAGCTCCGTGGGGCTAGTGTGTTCTCGAAGATTGATCTGAGGTCAGGTTACCATCAGATTCCAGTTAGGAAAGAGGACATTCCGAAGACTGCTTTTCGTTCGAGGTATGGTCACTATGAGTTTGTGGTTATGCCTTTTGGTTTGACGAATGCTCCTGCGGTTTTCATGGATCAGATGAATTGCACTTTCAGCGAGTATTTGGACAAGTGTGTCGTGGTGTTCATAGACAACATACTTATTTACTCGAGAGACGAGGTTGAGCAGGAGGATCATCTTCGTGTTATTTTGGAGACTCGTCGCAAGCAGAAGTGGTATGCTAAATTCTCGAAGTGCGAGTTTTGGCTGAAAGAGGTGACCTTCCTAGGTCATGTGATATCTAGAGATGAAGTAATGGTTGATCCGTCGAAGATTCGAGCTGTAGTCGATTGGGAGAGTCCGAAGAATGTGAATGAGATCCGAAGTTTCCTTGGTCTTGCTGGTTACTATCGTTGATTTGTGAATGATTTCTCGAGGATCGCAAGGCCTATGAATTAGCTTATGAAGAAGGAGTCCAAGTTCATTTGGACCGAAGCTTGTGAATCAGCGTTTCAAGAATTAAAGAAGAGATTGACTACTGCTCCTGTGTTGACTTTGCTTGAAGAGGGTGTTGAGTTCGATGTCTATTGTGATGCGTCGAAATCTGGTTTGGGTTGTGTGTTGATGCAGAAGGGTAAGGTCGTGGCTTATGCTTCCCGTCAGTTGAAAGTCCACGAGGTGAATTATCCAACTCATGATCTTGACTTAGCAGCTGTGGTGTTTGCACTTAAGTTGTGGAGACACTATCTGTGTGGAGTTTCTTGCAACATCAATACGGATCATAAGAGCTTAAAGTATATCTTCACTCAGAGAGATCTTAACATGAGG
>JAIUZE010003359.1:0-25873 GCA_022085475.1 Heliosperma pusillum | reverse complement strand
TTCATAACAAAAAGGAATTAATATTAGACATAAAAATTATCCAAAACGGGAGACATATCTCCCGTATAAATACGAAATAAAAGAGTGTATAATAATATACAATCCTAAAGAACCGAGTATAGGTCCAAGGTAAATACTTCGCTCGCTAGCTCGTCAATGTACCCAAGTATGCATCACAAACCTGTCAACCGCATTAAATATAAACACGGAAGCCACAGTCAGTGGGGAGTAACTCCGAGTTCTCCCAGCCACGAAATGTCGAGTTTAATAAAACATGAATAACATAAAAGAGATGTATATGGAAAATACAAAACCTTCACAAATACGATATGTTTTTCATGTTATGAAACAAATAACTAACATATAACCTAGCATATGAAAGCTATCATGTGAATCCGTTAACAACCTATAACACGAGGTAGGGAAGCTGGTATGCTAGCTCAGAGGTTACCTTTAAAACATGGCCATGATACACTCAACCCTAATCATACAAACTATCATGTGAATCAGTTAACAAGCGGTAATCCAAACTCTATCAACCTTAGCCGTCTTGCATCTCACCTTCTAAGATTCATAGAATCATCAAACATGAAAGACCAATACGTCTAGAAACAGGCATAAGTTCTTAGCACCGTCAATAGTCGACTTCTGTAACTCGAGGCTATACCACAAGGGAGGAAAACATCCTAGTCCTAGACTGATCAGACCTAGCGACAACAGTTAACCCATTCCCTGTCTCATTACCAAAAGTACATGAGAATCTCTACTAGGCGACCCCCTAAGCAGAGTTGGCTAGTACTTAAGCTGGCTCCATTCCCAAAGTGGAAGCAATTAGGCACCATGCCCCGACTTGGATATAAACCCACCAAGCCAGGACACAAAAGCTATTAACCATGAACTATATACTCGTTAAAGATAGTAAGGCCTATCAATGTCATGGTCCAAGGTGCTCATTTAGAATTAGAATGGTCAAGACGCCATATAATCATAATTCTCTATGAGTACTTAGTCAACATGACATATATCATACAATTAAACAGTCACGGGAAAAACTTCCTATCATGTGACTAATTGCATATAAATCACATTCAAATATCATATCGCCTCATATCTACTAAGGCTCATTCATTCATTAAATAAACCTTACTTGAAGACAAATCCCCGACCCGAGTCCCGCGACGGGTCATCAGTCAAAACGGAGCTGACTAGATCTTAGTTTGACCAAACCCGTTTGGTCAAACCGGCTAGAAACAGAGTCTTTACCATTTAGACTTGAACATAAAATCATCATATTCATTTCATGCTATTTTATTCCAACTTCTAACATGTGAATTTTTAAATCTTACGAAACCGGCTTGACTTAAAGGATATCATATAAAACTACAACCTCATATTATAATTTCTAACATGTGAGAAATAATAATATTATGAAAACCTTTTAATTAAATAATTTACTTATTTAAAATTTCCCACTTGCTAAATATTAAAAAACACAATAAAATAACAATAAACTCAAAAACCGTCACAAGTCCAAAGGGAGGACTCACGGCCTGTTTTGGGCCGAGAATAAACCGGGCCTGAACTGGGCCCACGGGCCTGGTTTGGGCTGTTTTGGTCGACTTTTCTAAAAACCGTTTCTTAATATTTCCCGCATGCTTAACATATTTAAAACCCGTCAAAACAACAACAAAACAATCAAGTATCGACTCAAGCCCAAAGGCCAATACACGGACCAACCCAGACCGGGTCTGAACCGGCGTGGACCGGCCTGAACTGGGCTGAACCGGCCTGGTTTCGGTCGGTTTTCAGCCACCCTAAACAGCCACCATACACGGCCAAAACAAATCAACAATCCAAATTTATTTCTAACATGTTTTAATTAACAACATCCATTTTTAACAACCAATTCAACCATCATTCATACTAAAATTATAATTATGAACAAATCATCCAAATATGTCAAGAACACTAAACATGTTAAGAATTCCATACCATAATAAAAAATAATAACTATTTATTATGTTACTACTTAAACCGTAAATAACAATAACATGAACAAAAACAAAAGTATGTAACATTTATTCGTCGAGTAACTCGGAATCGTTACCTTAGCTAGCACAAAATCAAGTAGCACCAAAATAAGAAGTAAAAACCCGTCTACTAATCTTCTTCTAAAATATACGAGTCACCAAACTCGTCTTCATAATCTTCTCCTATAAGAAATGACAAGAATAACATTATTAGAATTAAAACTTGATTTCAACAATTAAAGTGTCGAAAACGATTTTGTCGGAATTGAAAATAAAACGTACGTGGAGATGGAGAGCGGAGAGGAGACTCTAGAAATATAAGTTAGGACGGATTTGAACAAGTAACGAAGGTTTTGTGACGATTTTGCTCAAGAACGATGAAGAACGCTCAAGAACACCAAGAACGATTTTTGATTATATTAAAGAAGGTATTAAAAAGTTATTAAGTTGATTTAGTGTAAAATAAAAAGATAGTTATTGAGTAATGGGTGGGTGTGCCGTGTAATTATAGAGGAATTAATGAGTCGGGTTTTGAAATTGTTGTTACGGAATTGACTCGGGTTTTATAATTATATTATGGTAATTAATTAGATATTATTAGGTTTTATGATAGTTTAATCAAATCTCTAGATATTAATTAGATATTATGTTATTGTAATCAAAAGAAAGAAAATATCTAATCCTAAGAGAGGAGGAGGGAGCCGTGTGGTTGTAGAAGAAATCGGGTCTGTTTTTAAGCGATGTGCGGAGTTTAAGTTGACAGATCGATAAAGTTACAAATATCTTAGATATTATTATTAGTTTTTTACATTAATCAAAGATCTAATCTAGTGGAAAACGATGGACCATGGGCGTGTGACTCATCAAGAGTTCGTGTTGTTCGGGTTGTTTTGGGCTTAAGTTGACCTCGGGAAAAAAAAAATAAGTTAAATACGTTCTGGTTAAACCGTAAAGACCTTCTCTTTAATTCCGAATAAATTCAAAATAATTATATTAAATTATCATAAATTCAAATAAATCTTAATAAATTAAAATAAAATAAATTTATTATTTTTCAAATAAAATTTCGGTCTTTCAAATTACGGGTTGTTACAATCACTCCTCCTTTTAAAAAGTTTCGTCCTCGAAACTTAGAAGGAGGAATGTGACATATATGTAGGTCTATTTCCAACCTTTTTAAAAATATATTTGTATTAAAAATACAGGGTCTTATCAATGGGGCGGAAGGTTCTCGTCAGCTGTTAAGAACATCAACGTCCCAAGTCAAAGACTTAAAAGATACATTTTCGCATCAACAAATGAGAAAACTAGTTATCGAACGTCTCCAATAACGAGTCTCAACACTCCTTGACGGTAAAATACTTGAAATCATCAAACATTTCAAAAAGCTTTTAGTTCAAAAATTCTATAGTAAAGGTAATAACTTTACGATCTATGCCTAAAATTTCTAACTAAAGCTTCTAATAATCTATCATAAAAGATGATATTCGATAGAAGGAACGGAATATTCGAAAAAATAAATCGAATAGAAAGAGGAAAGAAAGAAGGAGATTTACCTCAAGCAAAGAGCTCGGGATATTTAGCTAACATTTTAGCTTCGGGCTCCCAAGTTTCTGATTCAACGTTTCCACAACGCCAAAGGATACGAACTAGGGATACCACTTTGTTTCTGAGCTGCTTGTTAGCCCTCTCAAGTATACGAATTGGCCTTTCATCCAAAGCCAAATTAGGTTCCAAGTCCAACACTCCTTCTTGAATAATATGACTCGGATCACTAATATACTTCTTCAATTGAGAAACATGGAATACATCATGAACTTTACTCAAGTTCGGAGGTAATTCCAAACGATAAGCAACAGGACCAATCCTCTTAAGCACACGAAACGGTCCAATATATTTAGGACTCAACTTTCCTTTCACTCCAAACCGTTTCACTCCTTTCATTGGTGACACTTTAAGGAATACACGGTCATCAACATCAAATTCAAGTGGTCGTCGACGAACATCGGCATATGATTTCTGTCTATCTTGAGCGGCCTTCATTCGCTCATGAATGACTTGAACTTGATCAATAGTCAGTCACATGTCGGGACTCAACATATGATCGTCCTGGACCCTTGATCCCAACAAACACCGACTACGACACTCCTACCTATAAATCCTCGTACGTGCCATCTTGATAGAAGCATGGTAACTGTTGTTATAAGAAAATTCAACCAGAGGCAAACACTTCTCCCAAGAAGCGTGAAAGTCTAAGGCACAAGCCCGGAGAAGAGCTTCCAAAGTTTGGATCGTCCTCTCGGTTTGACCATCAGTAGCGGCATGAAATGCTGTGCTCATCAACAATTTACTACCCATGGCTTCTTGTAAAGCCGTCCAGAATCGGAAACAGAATCTCGGATCACGATCTGAAACTATATCTTTAGGCACTCCATGGTAACGCACTATCTCATCCACATAGGCACGGGCTAAGACATCTATACTCCAAGTTTCTTTGATAGGCACGAATCTGGCACACTTGGTTAGACGGTCTACAATAACCCAGATGGCATTCTTTCCACTAGAAGTACTAGGTAAAGCCATCACGAAGTCCGTAGAAATAGACTCCTATTTCCAAAGAGGAATTTCCAAAGGTTGTAGCAAACCTCCGGGTCTTTGATGTTCGATCTTCACCTTCTGACAAGTAAGACATTTACTAACATACTCCTTTACTTCAATCTTCATCCTAGGCCACCAAAACTGTGGTCTCAAAGCTTTATTACATTTTGTCACCGTCCAGTGAATGAATAAGGGAAAGGGTGAGCTTCATCAAGTTTTGATCTCTTGCCTCACGTAACTAGTTCGTCGGCACTTCTCGGAACATACATTCTATCATGGTAACGAAGGTAGCCATCATTATCCACCACACAATCCTTAGCTTGCCCAAGTAGTATTTTTGCTCGTATGGCGATGAAAGTAGCATCCTCCGGTAAACAAGTACGAATCTCTCGATAGAAATCGGGTTCCGCAGTCAAAGCACCAAGATAATCGAATCCTTTCCCAACAAACTGTATATTAAGCTTCTGAAATTCTCTTACCAGTTCATCGGGTAAAGTACTAAGAGCATTTAATGAATGACTAGTCTTTCTACTCAATGCATCTGCCACAACATTTGCCTTTCCTTCATGGTAAATCAACTCGGCATCATAATCATTCACTAACTCTAACCATCTTCTCTGTCTCATATTCAACTCCTTCTGAGTAAAAATGCACCTCAAGCTTTTATGATCGGTATAGATTCGACAATGAACTCTAATAAGATAGTGTCTCCAAGTTTTCAATGCATGTATCACAGCTGCTAACTCAAGATCATGAGTCGGGTAGTTCACTTCATGAACCCTGAGTTGTCGAGAAGCATATGCAATGACGTTTCTATTCTGCATTAAGACACGTCCCACACCATGCTTAGAAGCATCACAATAGACATCATAATCAGCTTCATCATCTGGTAAAGTCAACACCGGTGCGGTAGTCAACCTCTTCTTTAATTCCAAGAAGGCATTTTCACATTCATCGGTCCAGATATACTTTGCTTCCTTCTTTAGCAATTGAGTCATCGGTCTTGCTAATTTAGAAAAATCTTTCACAAACCGACGATAATAACCCGCTAAACCAAGGAAACTCCGAATCTCGGACACATTTTTCGGACTTTTCCATTCCACCACGGCCTCAATTTTAGCTTGATCGACCATAACACCGTCTTTTGAAATGACATGACCAAGGAAAGATACCTCGGGCAACCAGAATTCACATTTGGAGAACTTAGCGTACCATTTTTGACGTCGAAGAACTCCCAAAATGGTTCGGAGGTGATCAGCATGTTCTTCCTTAGATTTAGAAAATATCAAAATATCATCAATGAATACCACAACACATTTATCGAGGTACTCGCTGAAGGTACGATTCATCTGATCCATGAATATTGCTGGAGCGTTAGTCAAACCGAATGGCATCACATTAAATTCGAAATGACCATACCTCGAGCTAAAAGCAGTCTTGGTAATATCTGCTTCCCGAACGGGAATTTGATTATAACCCGATCTAAGAGCCCATCTTTTGAGAAAGAGAGAATCACCACGGTAACTGTCCATAGATCATTAATACACGCGGAGAGGGATATTTGTTTTTGATTGTGACACGGTTCAACTCACGATAATCAATGCACATTCGCATAGAACCGTCTTTCTTTTTGACAAAGAGCACGGGCGCACCCCAAGGAGATGCACTAGGCCTAATGAAGCCCTTCTCAATCAAATCATCAAGTTGAATTCTCAACTATTTCAATTCGGAAGGGGCCATACGATAAGGAGCTTTAGCAATTGGTCCAGTTCCGGGAACTAGATCAATGGAAAATTCAACATCTCTTTCAGGAGGAATCCCGGGTAATTCATCGGGAAATACATCTGGAAACTCTTGAACAATTGGCACATCTTCCAAAGAAGGCAAAGACGAAGTGGTAGAAGTAGTTACAACACATAAGAAAGCTTTGTAACCCATCTGGATTTTTTTTTACCATCTTCATAGCCGAAACAAGTTTCACAGGGGTCTGTTTTCGAACCCCTTGATAGGATACACGGGTACCTAAAGGGCTTTTGAGAATAATCTTCTGGTCACGGCATTCAAATCGAGCATAATAAGTAGATAACCAATCCATGCCCAGAATAATATCAAATTCTTCAAGAGGAAACCGAAGAAGATTAGCCGGAAAAGTAGATCCATTTATTGATATAGGAATGTCCGAATGAATATAAGAGCATGAAAACACATCTCTGGACGGTAAAGATATAGGAGTACTTTCTCCAATTGAAGCTTTGAGAGGTAATTTATCGGATAGTCTCATCGAAATAAAGGATAAAGAAGCTCCCGTATCAAATAAAATTAAACACGGTATCTCATAAATTGAAAACATACCAGTCACAATGTCTGGTTGAGCATCGGCCTCAGCACGGCTCATGATAAAAATTCGACCCTTCGGTCTCCCAGAAATAGCTGGTGTAGAAGCCGTCTTCTTCTTATCCGGACACTCATTAAACTTGTGTCCCAGTTTCTGACAATTAAAGCACACAAGTGGCTTGTTGAAACAGCCAATACCGGGATGCATAGGCATCTTGCACCTAAAACAGATACGACCCTTAAGATCGTTGTTGTTGCTCGGGAAGAATGGACGGTTTCTCTGAGTTGCTTGTCCACTCTGAAAATTCCTCCTCTTGTTTGGGTAAGAGGAGGGAAAGGAAGGTCGAGAAGTAGGATATAACGGTCTCTTACCAAAGGCATTAGGAGCAACATAAGAGGCACGAGCCTCGTCGGCAATCTCGCGGATTGAACTCTCTGCCCAAATAGCATCATTGTAGAAAGAGACAAAAGAAGTAGCACTCCTACTGATCTTGCCCTTCACCTGAGGAGAAAGCTTTCCTAGGTAAAAGAATGCCTTGTCTTCCTCCCTTGAAATAAGCCGAGTGGCATAATGAGCCAACTCGTTGAACTTGGTTGTGAACTCCTGAACTGAGAGAACTCCTTGTTTGAAGTCCATGAATTCCTTCAGTTTCTGCTGCCTCAATTCATCCGGGTAGAACCTCGCCTCCAATAGCTCACGGAAACGAGTCCTACCAAAACCAGGTTCCAACTTAGACGTAGGGCCAGTAAGTGACCACCACTGATCAGCTTCCTTCACTAAGAAGTGGGAAGGAAGACGGACTTTATCCGCATCAAGAACATCGTATAGAGAAAAGTTCTTCTCCATTTCTCGTATCCATTCTGAAAGCTGAATGGGATCTACTTCACCACCATAGGTTTTGGCTTGGCTCCTAGATAGTTGTGAAGCAACCCATGTACAACTTCCGTGTCACTCACGGTCGTGAGGAGGATTAGGAATAGGATTCGGCTGTTGATTTTGTTGATTTTGCTGATTCTGAATAATAAGAGTAAGAGCTGCTAGGATCATGTTGTCAATTCTCGGAGGCATCTTGCAAAATAAAACACAGATTAGTACTTATCATTTAGTAAGCACAAAGAGACTACAACATAAATCCTAATCTACCTATCCTACCATTCTATCTCACAAGTTTATTATTTTTTAAGGTCAAATTATTTATACAAGGGTACACAAACGTGCGTCGGGAGCAAAATAGCTCTGATACCAACTGTGACACCCTCAAATTTGCGGAAAGATAAACAAGTAATTTAAATAAATAAAAGATGAGAATACGTTTCTAATAGGTTCACTTTAGTGAAAATCGGTAAATTTTAAAACCGGAACCTACTATTAAATATATTCATCATAACAAAGGTGTCTTAAAGAAAAAGGTTCATAACAAAAAGGAAATAATATTATACATAAGAAGTATCCAAAACGGGAGACATATCTCCCGTATAAATACGGAAATAAAAGAGTGTATAAATAATACAATCCTAAGAACCGAATATAGGTCCAAGGTAATACTTCGCTCGCTAGCTCGTCAATGTACCCAAGTATGCATCACAAACCTGCCAACCGCATTAAATATAAACACGGAAGCCACAGTCAGTGGGGAGTAACTCCGAGTTCTCCCAGCCACGAAATGTCGAGTTTAATAAAACATGAATAACATAAAAGAGATGTATATGGAAAATACAAAACCTTCACAAATACGATATGTTTTTCATGTTATGAAACAAATAACTAACATATAACCTAGCATATGAAAGCTATCATGTGAATCCATTAACAACCTATAACACGAGGTAGGGAAGCTGATATGCTAGCTCAGAGGTTACCTTTAAAACATGGCCATGATACACACAACCCTAATCATACAAAAATAACATGTGAATCAGTTAACAACCGGTAATCCAAACTCTATCAACCTTAGCCGGCTTGCATCTCACCTTCTAAGACTCATAGAATCATCAAACATGAAAGTCCAATACGTCTAGAAACAGGCATAAGTTCTTAGTACCGTCAATAGTCGACTTCTGTAACTCGAGGCTATACCACAAGGTAGGAAAACATCCTAGTCCTAGACTGATTAGACCTAGCGACAACAGACTAACCCCAATTCCTCATGACCAAAAGTACATGAGAATCTCTACTAGGCGACCCCCTAAGCAGAGTTGGCTAGTACTTAAGCTGGCTCCATTCCCAAAGTGTAAGCAATTAGGCAGCCATGCCCCGGCTTGGTATCAAAATCCCAGGCCAGTGACACAAAAGCTATCAAGCTGTGAACTATATACTCGTTAAAGATAGTAAGCCCTATCCATTCCTGGTCCAAGATACTCATTTAGAATTAGAAGTGGTCAAGACGCATATACTCATAATTCTCCTATGGGTACTTAGTCAACACGACATTTATCATACAATTAAACCGTCACGGGAACAACTTCCTATCATGTGACTAATTGCATATAAATCATATTCAAATAACATATCGCCTCATATCTACTAAGGCTAATTCATTAATTAAATACAACCTTACTTGAAGACAAATCCCCGACCCGAGTCCCGCGACGGGTCATCAGTCAAAACGGGGCTGACTAGATCTTAGTTTGACCAAACCCGTTTGGTCAAACGGCTAGAAACAGAGTCTTTACTATTTAGACACTTGAACAAAAATCATCATATTCATTTCATGGCCTATTTTTCCAACTCTAACATGTGAATTATTAAATCTTCCGAAACCCCAACCCGCGTTGACTTAAAGGAGATCATTATCAAAGTACAACCTCATATTTAATTTTCTAACATGTGGAGAAATAATAATATTATGAAAACCTTTTAATTAAATAATTTACTTATTTAAAATTTCCCACTTGCTAAATATTACAAAACACAATAAAATAACAATAAACTCAAAAACCGTCACAAGTCCAAAGGGAGGACTCACGGCCTGTTTTGGGCCGAGAATAAACCGGGCCTGGACTGGGCCCACGGGCATGGTTTGGGCTGTTTTGGTCGACTTTTCTAAAAACCGTTTCTTAATATTTCCCGCATGCTTAACATATTTAAAACCCGTCAAAACAACAACAAAACAATCAAGTATCGACTCAAGCCCAAAGGCCAATACACGGACCAACCCAGACCGGGTCTGAACCGGCCTGGACCGGCCTGAACTGGGCTGAACCGGCCTGGTTTTGGTCGGTTTTCAGCCAACCTAAACAGCCACCATACACGGCCAAAACAAATCAACAATCCAAATTTATTTCTAACATGTTTTAATTAACAACATCCATTTTTAACAACCAATTCAACCATCATTCATACTAAAATTATAATTATGAACAAATCGTCCAAATATGTCAAGAACACTAAACATGTTAAGAATTCCATACCATAATAATAATAACTATTTATCATGTTACTACTTAAACCGTAAATAACAATAACATGAACAAAAACAAAAGTATGTAACATTTATTCGTCGAGTAACTCGGAATCGTTACCTTAGCTAGCACAAAATCAAGTAGCACCAAAATAAGAAGTAAAAACCCGTCTACTAATCTTCTTCTAAAATATACGAGTCACCAAACTCGTCTTCATAATCTTCTCCTATAAGAAATGACAAGAATAACATTATTAGAATTAAAACTTGATTTCAACAATTAAAGTGTCGAAAACGATTTTGTCGGAATTGAAAATAAAACGTACGTGGAGATGGAGAGCGGAGAGGAGACTCTAGAAATATAATTTAGGACGGATTTGAACAAGTAACGACGGTTTTGTGACGATTTTGCTCAAGAACGATCAAGAACGCTCAAGAACACCAAGAACGATTTTGATTATATTAAAGAAGGTATTTATTAGATATTAAGTTGATTTATTGTAAAATGAAAAGATAGTTAGTGAGTAATGGGGTGGGTGTGCCGTGTAATTATAGAGGAATTAATGAGTCGGGTTTTGAAATTGTTGTTACGGGATTGACTCGGGTTTTATAATTATATTATGGTAATTAATTAGGTATTATTAGGTTTTATGATAGTTTAATCAAATATCTAGATATTAATTAGATATTATGTTATTGTAATCAAAAGAAAGAAAATATCTAATCCTAAGAGAGGAGGAGGGAGCCGTGTGGTATAGGTAGAAGTCGGGTCTGTTTTTAAGCGATTTGCGGAGGTTAAGTTGACGGATCGATAAAGTTACAAATATCTTAGATATTTGTATTAGTTTAGTTAAAGTAATCAAAAGATCTAATATGAGTGGAAAAAGGTGACATGGGGCGTGTGACTCATGCAAGAGTCGGGTTTCGGGTTTGTTTCGGGACTTAATTGACTCGGGAATAGTTAAATGACGTTCGGGGTTAAACCGTAAAACCTTCTCTTTAATTCCGAATAAATTCAAAATAATTATATTAAATTATCATAAATTCAAATAAATCTTAATAAATTAAAATAAATTAAATTTATTATTTTTCAAATAAAATTTCGGTCTTTCAAATTACGGGTTGTTACAAAGATGGAGATTTTTTACTTTTTGAAAGTGATGAACCCACCACCTACAAGTCAGCCGTTTCTAGTCCCAACTCCACACATAAGCTCGAGGCCATGCGATCCGAAATGGATTCTATGCGTGAAAATAAAGGTTGGGACTTGGTAGACTTACTTGAGAAGGTACGACCTCTTCAGTGCAAGTGGATCTACAAGATCAAAATCGGCATAGATAAACATAATAATGTCTACAAAGCTACATTGGTGGCAAAAGGCTTCACTCAAGTTCATGGTTTACACTATGATGAAACCTTCGCCCCAGTCGCTATGCTTCGATCCATTAGGATTCTCTTAGCGGTTGCTGCCTTTCATAACTATAAAATTTGGCAAATGGATGTCAAAACCGCCTTCTTGAATGAGATTCTAGAAGAGGAAGTGTACATGACACAACCTGAAGGTTTTGTGGATAAATCCAACCCTAAGAAGGTGTGTAAACTTAAGAGATCCATTTATGGTCTTAAGCAAGCATCCAGGAGTTGGAATCATCGCTTCGATCATGTTATCACACAAAATGGTTTCACACGAAGTGTCGAGGAGCCATGTTTATACGTGAAGTTTTGTGGGAGCAAAGTTACTTTCCTTATTTTGTATGTGGATGACATACTTCTCATTGGGAATGATATACCAATGCTTACTTCTACAAAGGAGTGGCTAGGGAAACATTTCCAGATGAAGGATTTGGAAGAGGCACAACGCATTTTGGGTATCCGGATCTATAGAGATAGATCAAAAAGGATACTAGCATTAAGTCAAGAAGCTTATATAGATAAGATTCTTGATCGGTTCAAAATGAAAGAATCTAAGAGAGGCTTTCTTCCCATAGGTCATGGTATCACTCTGAGTAAATCGCAGAGTCCTAGCGTCACTGAAGAGATTGAACGCATGAAATTGATTCCTTATGCTTCCGCAGTTGGATCAATCATGTATGCTATGATGTGAACTCACCCTGACGTTGCATATGCTTTGAGCATGACGAGTCGTTATCAAGCCAATCCAGGTGAGAGTCACTGGATAGCCGTCAAGAACATACTTAAGTACTTACGAAGAACTAAATATTCGTTCTTGGTGTTTGGAAGAGAAACTGAGTTGCGTGTAAAGGGTTACACGGACGCTAGTTTCCAAACTGATAGGGATGGTTTAAAATCCCAATCCGGTTATGTCTTTATGTTGAATGGAGGAGCTGTTTGCTGGAAAAGTTTCAAGCAAAGCGTTACTGCGGATTCTAAAACAGAAGCTGAGTACCTTGCGGCATCAGAGGCTACAAAGGAAACTGTGTGGATTCGGCAATTCATGGAAGGTCTGGGAGTAGTCCCCACCGCCGTAGATCCAATCACGATGTATTGTGATAACAGTGGGGCTATCTTTCAAGCAAAGGAACCCAAGTCTAGTAACAAGTCTAGACATTTACTTAAGAAATATCATGTAATTAGAGATTACGTGGAGAGGAAGGAAATTGATGTTTGTAAGGTTGGGATAGACGATAACATCGCTGATCCTCTAACCAAACCTCTTTCAAAGGCTAAACATGATGGGCATGTCGTTGCAATGGGATTAAGACAAGTACCTGAATTCCTCTAGATTATATGATATGTAATAGTTGAATATTGTATTAATGTTTACATATATGATAATTGCTTTCATTGTTCGAGTTTTATATGATTTGTTTATTTTAGTTTGACTAAATATTAATACTTTGTTTTATCTGAATTTGTTTTATGAAAAGTTGAACACAATTCAAGTGAACAAGATAAACTTAGTACTAGTGTCCCTAGTCACTCATATGAGGTGACGTCTCGTAGTGACTAGATTGTAAGTCGATCGATGACCAGTTCAGCGCCATGGGGTCATGGAGATGACTGATCGTTTACATAGGCAGACTGTATGACACTCTGTCGGACAGTGAGCTTTATAGGATCCCTTATCAAAATTATTGAAGCCTGGTCGTTGCAAGGATTTCTATATTATTCCTATGAGTCGATTCTTTAGACTGGCGACAATTTACCTGAGTTGGTGTAGTTTTCGATTGACCTTGGTTTTTGTCCTAGGTCGTGCCGTGATAGGAGGCCGATGGGCATCTTTTGGGTCATGGTGATCTGCATTATACAGTGTAAGTTGGGTCAAGAGGAATTGTCAACCCACGTTGGGAATTAACTGTTGGAGTAAATGTCCTCAACAATAGTGCGATCACAAAATATAAATCTCGATAATAAGAATACAAAGGGATGATGAATATTATAGTCAACTGGTCAACATAAATCGGTAACGATTGGCTCAATTGAGTTTGACGTTACTGTCGTATGACGGTGGTGATCAGTTGATCCCTTGAGGTCACACCTAAAGGACAATCTCCAAATCATGTACATTAACTAATTGTATAGTGATGCCGATTAATTAATCCCTTAATTTGAACAAGTTTAAAGTGAGAATTGTATCTTATTGTAATGTGATTAAATAAGATTCATTTTAGTAATTTAATTGTTATATTACTAAGAATGCATTATGTTTATGAAACATTTGAGATAAGTGAAATTGGTCGATTATAATTACAAATTGTTGTAGATTATACTAACCAAATATAAGATGGCCCATTTTATTTACATGTAATTATAAAATATTACTTAAAATGTTAAGTCTAATTTATTTGTTATGAAATTGCATTTAAATTAGTTAAATGCACATTTATAAGCTTAATTACATGTTACATGTCACATGTCACAAATGTGACAAATGACAAATTACAAAATAAAATGGACACCCATTTTTACATGGTGCACCGGTTTTTATGGGTTATAAGAGGCACTTGGATTTTAATTATTAATCTAATATGGATTAGACAAAATGATTAACCGAAAGCCTAAATTTAGCTAGCCTACTTTCTTGTTAAGACAAAAAGAAAAGGCATGCTCCCACTACCCTAGGAGGGGTCGGTCATGGTCTTCAAATAAGGAGAAATTTTTCTCCTTATGTGTATTCATTCATCTCATAAGAAATATGGATGCTTATCTCTCCTTTTCTCTATCTCTCACTAAAAGAAAAACTTGAAGAAGTTTTTCACCAAAATCTTAGAGTTCATTTTTTCTAATAAGATTACTAGAGTAGTAATGAAGTTATTAGATTTATATTATTAAGGGCTACTACATTTATATACTAGTGTAGTATTTTGTAGAGATTCAAGGGGTTCTCTTGGTGCTACAAATATGAGTGTTCTTATACTAAGAACTTGGAGTTCATCCTTTGATTTATAGCTCAAGAACAAGAGTAGGAAGAAGTCCTATCTTGTGCCCAAAATCGTTGAAAAATCAATGTAAGGAAATTGTTTCTTCTTATTTTGTTTTAATGTTATGCATGCATAAGATCTATTTAGTTTAAGAGTAAACTAAATGTAAAATGATATTAGAAATGTCTAATATCGAGTTTAATAAACTTACAAGTGGTATCAAGAGCCAAGGTTGTTGCATGCATAATCGATTTTTAGTTTTTTCGAGTTATTGTAACTTAAAGAAAACTTGTAATTTGTGTTTTATAAGATAAAATCACAAAGTTATTTGCATGTCAATATATTCTGGTTCTAATATGATTTTAGGTCATTTGGATGATTTATGGAAATTTATATTGCTCAAATATGATTTTTAGTGTTTTTATTACATTTTAATGAGTAAAATGATGTTTAAAATGCTAAAAATAGTTAGACTTATCTTCTTACCTTGATCTTTTTAAAAAATATCACACATGAATTTTAATTACTGTATGTAAAATTTCGTGTGAAGTGGACTTATTTCGTATTATTTATGATTTTTATATGATAAAATGTAAAAAAATAAAGGTTAGATGGTTAAAAATACTTCAGCTTTGAATCTGACAATGAAATTTTAGTATGTTATTACATGCATGTTTTCCTGTTATACTGGGAATTATGAGACTCATATGATTTGTGTAGCATGATTTATGAATTTTTAATGTAAAAATGACATAAATAGTGACTTATTTAGAAAATAAAGCTAAAATAAATTTCATGTCAAGATAAAATCGTTCCTGGATGTATAAATGTTCCACATTTCAGATCTAAAGTTGAAAATTTAATATGATTAATTTTTACATGCTTTATGTATTTTATTTGATAAAACCGATAAAGCGCAACCATATTTTCTCAAAAACCGATTCAAAATTTTTAACCATGATTTTTGACATTATGAGTGTCATGGAAATGTTCCAGAATGTACAAAAATTTAAAATTTAAAATTCAAAATTACTGTAATTAAATTTGGATTTATTTGATTAAAATATGATTTTAAAGTCTAATTATGAGCAATTATACAACAACAAGTTGAATTATTGTCAAAAATTGAGTGATGACTAATGTTTGAGGCCTAAATGAGTTGGGATAATTAACATGGACTTAAATATGATTTAAGTATTGTTTTGTGATTTTAAGAAGTTATTATCACGCATTTCCGTAAAACCGGGTTATATTCGATATAAACCGATAATTAGAGCGATTTGGCATTTAACATGAGCATGTTTTATACATATTATAATGCTGCATTTTATTTATGAATGTCATATTTTCAATTTATGAATGTCATATTTTCAATTTGTGAATGTCATATTTTGGTTTATGTAATTTGGAATTATGTAATTTTTCCTTGTATGGCCTTAGTTTTAATCGATATTGCCTGAAATGTAAGGGAATATTGATTCGGTTGTAATTTAATGTGATCTCGTATCACTTTTATTGTATTATTTTATTTTACAAATGTATAATAGGAAATTATTGTAATTTTATTATATATTAGGTAACTAATTGTAAAACCGGAGTTTCCCAAAGACGGTGCCATTCGGAAAGGAGTTCCGAGAGAGAGAGACGGTGACCTTGGGAGGCGTGCTTATGAAGTTCAAGGGACCAAAGGAGTTGGTTTCCGAATTTGTAATAGAATATATGATTTTCTATTCTAGGAAAGGCCATACTAGGAGTTTTATTTTTTATGCTTGCATTTTTATTTAATATGTTTGCATGCATTGCCAGATCGTCATAACATGACATGCATATTTATCGAGCTTTCGACCGTGTCAATTAAAATAATCGTTAATTCATCGATTTAGTTCACTTTAACATGATAGATTATAAATTGACATGACCTCTCATAATAAATAATTGAGATCAAGTCTTACCAAATGTAGAACCCATGAATCCCAATTTCGCAAGGAAGTAGGCTCGGCTCACCGGGGTGCTAAGCTTGTTACGTTGGGTAAGTGGGGTAATAAATGTTATTATTTCGAAATTTGGATTGAGCTCAACGGAAGTATTCGCGACCGTAGCCGCATGTGTTCCGGGCTTAAGATAAATATTAAAGTAATATTATCGACCGAGAGTTCTAATGTAGAATCGATTAAAGTGTTAATCCACCAAATTATGTTAATGAGGGATGAATCTGCTTACCGTGCCCAAGTTGATATGAATTTGGATCTCGGAATCATTTATAATAGTTGGGTAGAGGTCACTATTTAAATGCTAAACTTGTTTAAAATGTTTACAAGTATATTTAAAATGATAAATGTAGACATTTCCTTTATGTCTTAAAATTTGTAGTTAATATTGTTTAAATTCGCAATGGCAAATGCTAATTCATCCACCACCACCTATGCTCCAACTCTCACGAATGTCTCATGGCTTCGATCATTCATGGATCGATGCAAGTTAGAAATGAATGGCGATCATTTTACCGATTAAGATATGCAACTCTGTTTGGCCGCGGAGGGTGACGACAAGTTCGTTATCTTACCAAAGCCTCTCCCGAAACACCTAATGAAACGTCAACCGCCGCCGCAAGGCATGCCTATGAGGCTTACCACAAAGAGTTCGCCGCGATCAAAAACATTTTGATCTTCTCGATGGAGGCCGATCTTCAAGGAAGTGCCATAAGATGAGCACGGTCTATGAGATCTATGCTAAGCTTGTGACCATGTTTTTTCACAAGCTCCTAGGATCATACAATATTAGACGGCTTCCACATTTTTCCGACATGAACCTAAAAGAGGGCCAAAAGTTATCCCTCATGCACTCAAATTTATTGAGCATGTCGAGACTCTTAAATTCCAAGGGGTGACCATTCCCGAACAACTCGTTATCGACCGAGTCTTACATTCCTTTTGGAAAATCAAAGCATATGTGCAGTTTAGGGTAAACTACTATATGCAAAACATGAAAACCTCTATCCATGAATTGCACAAGATGCTTGTGCAAGCTAAGAGAGACATGAGACTAAATGTTAGCACCTCCAAGGATATAATAGTAAGGGGAAGTTAAAGAAAGGTGGTAGTAAAGGGAAGAAGCCCTCCACCTTCAAAGGAAAGGGAAAAAGCTATTGAGAATAGCTCACCCAAACCTAAGAAAGGTGCCTCAACCGAGGACAAGTGCCATTATTGTAATGAAATAGGGCATTGAAAGGGAAATTGCACTAAATATCTAGGAGATATCGAAACTGGAAAGATGTTTCAGTTGGTAATTTATCCCTATCGTTTATGTTATGATCACAACCTTGGTATATAGATACGAGTTGTGATTCTTACCCTATTTAATTGTAATTAGGGCGTCCTAGCAAGGATAAAGGCTAGGACAAGCAAGCCTAAGAAAGCTCTTCAAGGGAAGCTAAGGTAGCTACCTATGATTGAAGACCTATGGAAGCTTGGTCTCATTTTGAATTGTCAAAATTTTGGGATCTATTTTGAGACATTGTTTTTAGAACTTTTATAATTTCCTTGTTTTGACATGGAAATTTGTTCAATTCCTTTTATTGGCATTGGTTGTAATTGGATTTAGTGACTTGGTTTTCAATTCAAGTCACTCGGTTTGTTGAAACTTTTAGTTCTAAAAACTTGTCATCATACTCTACTTGCTAATAACATAAATTGTATCGACTCAAATTGATCATATTAGTATTATGATGATTGGATCATTATAAGACTAAGAATTCGATTCTCACTTTGAAAGATAAATTGCTAAGTCGAAATTGAGTTATTGAACTCAAAATAGGGAATCTACCAAACCAATTGGCCATACCACTTATAAGGAAAGTAAATGTCATGAATATGAGTTCACCTCTTTAGCTCTTATAGAACTAGTCTATATTGAAGCTAAGATTCGATGTCTTTACAAAGAAGTGTTTAGTAGATCACTTAAGGTCATGTTGTAATACTTCTACCTCCCGCACGAATATGAGTACAAAATTGTTTGTGGCTCATAAAGCTATCTTTAAAGAAAATAATTGTATTTTTCTAAAGATAGAGTGGGAGAAAATAAGCCACAACGAAAAACTAGTTAGGAACTAGTGAGGTCCTAATGAAGAAACCAAAAGAAAATGTTCTTAGGTTAGACTTAGACTAGTGAGGAGACCAAAAGAAAGCGTTCTTAGGTGAATCCTTAGACTAGTGACGAGACCAAAAGAAAATGATCTTGAAATAATAAGATTATGATCTATGAAGTGGAAGCACCTTGAAATTTTAAAATTCGATTTTCTAACATAAGAGACTTATGAAAATAAATGGAATCTATGCAAAGAAAATGTTTTATTTGGAGTTGTCCAATTGTAGTTGCATGGATAGACATGTAGATGTCTTCAAAAGCCAAGTTAATGCGTAACTATGCTTAGATCCGAATCATCAGTGAAATACCTCATTGTAGGTGTGTACAAGATACACAATGAGAACCACATGTCCAAATAGGGATTTGGAAAAGGATGTGTACATGACACAAAGCCTAAGGTATCTACCTAGAGGTTATGATGATCTTTTCTATTATAAGATATAAGAAGAGTTTCACTCGAATTGTCGAAAAGTCATGTATAGACATGAAATTCAGTGGGAGTTAAAGTCATGTAAAGACATGAAATTCAGTGGGAGTTAAAGTCATGTATGGACATGAAGTTAAGTGGGAGTTAAAGTTATCATGTAAAGACATGAAGTTCAGTGGGAGAAATTGTTTTCCACGTGAATGACGTATCACTCGTTGTGAGTAACGTAGTCGTGTTACCTTTTTGAAAGGAATGGTTTGATTTTAATGCTGGATGAAAGAGGGCAACATGTGTACTAAAATCAAAATCTATTGTGGAATAGAAGATTTTAGTTTGGCATTTGGAAAGGTGACTTATATCGATAAGAGCCTTTATCTATTTCAACAAGTTAAATAGGTTATTTATGTTGATAAAAGTAGGATCACTATGAAAGGGTCATAGTTATCCACTGAACCTAAGAGTTGTTGATCACATGATACCAATCATGTATGCCACTACATACACATACCTAAATAAATTGTATGCTGGGAACATGACAAGCCTATAACAAATTAATCCACATGAGTGTCATTGGATAGCCGACTAGAAAATCCATAGGGTTCTCAAGGAGAACTAGGGATTCATTCTTGTGTTTGGTAGAGAAAATTTGGATATGTGGTAAAAGTTACACAACCCAAATTTCCAAACTTATAAGGATTTGTCGAAATCCTAGGCGTACTTTTGTTATAAAAGAAGCGAATATCTAAAAGGATGATTGAAGAGTCAATCATTATAAATTCTACAAATAGATACCTAGTACATTATGATGAGGATAAGGTGGTTTAAAAGGAACTAATGGTAGATCCTTATACCTAAATACCTATCAGTTATCATGATAACAAGTGGGAACATCTTTCAAGTTAAGGAGCCCAACACTAGATAGAGATCTAGACATGTACGTAGATAAATTCATGTTATTAGGAATAATGTTGGATGGAAGGAAAAAGCAATTCACAAGGTTGTAATAAATGAATATATGGTATATTCACTACCCAAACCTTTATTGCATTTAATAAGATCGTCATGAATTGTCATGGACGAAATAAACTTTAGATTATATGATATGAAGCAATACCATTGTGTTGATTGTTCATATATGATAATCACATTTATCGTTTGAGTTTCATAAACTCGGTTTTATGCTTTGTAATATCCAAATGGATTGTAGAGACAATTTTGGACTCCATTAAAGTGGACTGGATTAACATAGCATTGGCCCCTAGTTGTTTATATGAGGTGACGTCTCCAAGTGACTAGAGTGTGATGCACTTGATGGCAAGTTCAAGTGCCATAGGGTCATAAGGGATGACCAATCAATCACATAGACAGACTATAAGAGACAATCTGTCGGGCAGTGACCGCTTATAGAAATCTGGCAATTCTTGTAGCCTGGTCGTGGCAAGAGCTACTAGTATTCTTTTTGAGTCAATTCTTTGACTAAAGACTGTTCGCCTAAGGTGGCACAGTTTCAGAGTGACTTTGATTTATGCTATACGACCTTCGTAACTGGGGTCAAATGAGCATCTTTTGGGTCATGATGAGCTGTGGCTATTCAAAGGGAATAGTGCGATAGGAATTGTCCACCCCTTGTCAGGGTTGTTTTAAATCTCAAGGCCACTCGAGGAGGAGTAAGCTGAAAATGCGTGGCCACGCTCGGAAGGTATCTATGGTAGATAATTCCGGTCAGACAGTTACTCTCCAGATCAAGGAAACCACTCTTGATATGATCAAATGCAAGTACGACCTGCAAGACACCTTGCATTGAGTGGGAGATATTGTGATAGGACAAGAGAATTGGTGACGCACACTTGTCTCGGACAAGTGGGAGATTGTTGGAGTAAATGTCCTCAACAATAGTGCGATCACAAAATATAAATCTCGATAATAAGACTACAAAGGGATGATGAATATTATAGTCAACTGGTCAACATAAATCGGTAACGATTGGCTCAACTGAGTTTGACGTTACTGTCGTATGACGGTGGTGATCAGTTGATCCCTTGAGGTCACACCTAAAGGACAATCCTCAAATCAAGTACATTAACTAATTGTATAGTGATGCAGATTAATTAATCCCTTAATTTGAACAAGTTTAAAGTGAGAATTGTATCTTATTGTAATGTGATTAAATAAGATTCATTTTAGTAATTTAATTGTTATATTACTAAGAATTTTAAAAAAAAAAATTTTTTGCTGCGGTTTTGTGCGGCTGCTGCTGCCGTTTTCGTAAAAAAAAAAATTTTGTATTTCCTGGCTGTGAACAGTACCCGTACCGAAATTTTTTTTTTTTTTTTGTTTTTCCTGGCTTTGAACAGTACCCGTACCGAATTTTTTTTTTTTTTGTTTTTCCTGGCTGTGAACACTACCCGTATCGAAAAAAAAAAAATTAATATTTTGTTTTCGTTTGTTGTGAATCGGTTCACAATTATATGATAACTAATTATTTTAAAGCTGTTTAAAATAATGTTATAGTTGGATTTGTTTGATACGAATTTTGTGACTTATTACGGAATAATCACATAATTTAATCAGTTTAAAAGGTGGTTTGGATAAATTACTCTACATAATTACGGAATTATCTCTTGAATGAATAATTTATTTAGTTGATGCATTTTATTTATGTTGTTTGAATGAATGAATGATTTTATATCGTATTTTTGCAATTGGTTTAAAATGTAATACCTAGTGTGGCCTTAGTTAATCATGTTTTCGTAATGATGGAAACATGGTTTGGATGTATTTTTGAGATCTCGTATCTTTTTTTTTCTTTTAATTATGTTTTGGGAATTAGAATGTAAATAGGTTTACTTTTGTAATTTTGAAATGTAATTTTAAGAAGACTAGAGACGGAGATCGGATGCTCACTCCTGCTACATGGACCAAGATGGAACATCAAGTCAAACTTCTCGGGTCCATAAGGATGGATTCCAAACTTGTATTTACTGTTCATTTTGGTAGATAGGCCACACTAGGACCGTTGTAATAGTTTACGTATTTTCTCGCTTTCGTTCTCTTTCACATGATAGATAATTGCATCATATTCCGCCTAAACTAAACCACCTAAAATGCAAGAAAAATGATTCATATAGCTTGAATATTTAATCATGGACATACAGATATCACTTGCGCTTAGGGCCATCACCTTAGTTTAAATCATTCTCGAGTTGGTAGACATTCGTTCACTTAAAATGAATTAAAGTTAAGATGATGGGACCTTCCCTTATAACTAAAATTGAGACTAGTCTTTATAGGGAAAACTACTATGAACCCCTTCTTCGTCGGAAGTCATAATATGACCCCTTCTACGTTGGGTAAGTAGTGAGTGTTGACCTATTTTATCTCAACATTATAGTACGAGTAATATCTCGTGATTATGATGGACTAAAGATAGAATTTACAGACATTTATCGACCAGGAATTCTAAAAGTAGAATTAGCCAAGAGGTTGGCTTATCAATTTACAGAAATTGAGTCTTGGGATCATTTATATAATTCTTGAGGGAGGTCAATTGTATAAATGCACGAGTCATCGCATTAAACACTTTTTGTATTAGACTTAAATTTTAAACGATGAATAGTTATCATAAATTTTTTTTTTCACAGTTTTTGAATTCGTTATATACAGATATAACTGCTAATAACAAATGGCTGGCCATCCTGATGACCCAATGCCAAGTGCCACGCTCGGACGTGAGTCATGGCTTAATATTTTCATGGACAATTTGAATCAGTCAACGCGACTGAAGAATAACGGGTCCAACTTTGCGGACTGGGAGGCGGCATTACGGAATGCTGCCATAGCTGACGGTAAGCTCAAGTACTTGACTGAGCCACTACCGCCCAACCCAGGCCCCAATGCAGGAGCCAATGAATCACTTGCTTAGAGTGATTTCATGATGGAGGCGGGTGCGATAAAGAACGTACTCATCTTTTCAATGGAATCAAATTTGCAAAGGCGATTCATTGCCCATGGTGCGAATAATATTTTCACCACGCTCTCTAACGAGTTCTCGAAAGCTCCGAGGATCGTTAGCTATGAGCATACCTGTCGCTTCTTTGAGGCGAAACTCCATAAGGGCCAAGCGGTTAGCCCACACATTCTTGATATGATTGAGAATGTCGAGAAACTGGAGGCACTTGGTTGCAAAATCGATGAGAAGATCGTCATTGACCGCGTTCTTGATTCACTTCATGATGGTTTTGCTCTTTTCAGGGCAAATTACTAATTGAATGATATGAAGAAGAATCTTCATCAGCTCTACTCACTTCTCGTACAGACCGAGAGTGATCTGAAATTGAGTGGGAGTCTGAAACAGGACGTTCTCATGGTTGCAAACAAGGGTAAAGGTAAGGGCAAGACTCAGGCCAACCTAGCTGTAGGGAAGCCAAAATTCAAAAGGCCAGGGCAAGGCAAGAGTGGGCCCGGTGAGACTAGCGGTAGCTCACAAGGCAAGACAAAGAGCGATGAAGGTAACGTGGAGTGCCACCATTGCCACAAGCTTGGGCATTGGAGGATGAACTGCCCCGTGTACCGTGAGGACATAAAAGCAGGCCGCGTCTCTCCTGTTGGTATGTCTTCTTCTTTTATTCATATGATTGAGATTAACCACAATAAAAGCAAGAAATTTCTGAACTTGGGTATTATATACTGGTTGTGGGGGTTCTCATCTGTGTAATCAATTTGCAGGGTTCCTAAGAAACAATCAACACTCTCTGCAATGGGTGATGTGGACCTGCTGAGTGGGGAATGGAGCAAGAGTGCTGCCGTTGTCAGGTGGAACATATGTAAATCCAGCAACTCCCGAGTGGATTTGAGTATTTCTGAATAACTGTTACTATGGTACCCCAGTTTATCTAAAAACATATTTCTGTTTCGCGTACTTGATAAGACGGTTTTTCTTTTGGTAATAAAGGATAATAGCTGTATTTTCTCTTTAAACGAAATGATTTATGGTAAAGCAGTTTCCATGAACGAGATTTATGTTTTAGATCAAACCACAGATATAATGCATGTGAGTAGTAAGAAAGCAAAGGTTGGTGACAAAGATTAAACCTATCTATGGCATTGTCGTATGGGACACATAAATGAAAAACGCGTGAAGAAACTCATTGACAATGGGACTATCTCCCCATTTGACTATGAATCTTTTGGCACGTGTGAATCATGTCTCATAGGCAAAATGATTCGAATTTCCTTCAAAGGTGTTGGAATGCGCGCTGCTGACCTATTAGGACTCATACATACTGATGTGTGTGGACCTATGTCAATCAACGCTAGAGATGGTTATAGATATTTTATCACTTTCACAGACGATTTAAGTAGATATGGATATGTCTATTTAATGAAGCATAAAAGTGAGTCCTTTGAAAAGTTCAAGGAATTCCAGAATAAGGTTGAGAACCAGCTGGATAGAAAGATTAAAGCACTAAGTTCAGATCGTGGTGGCGAATATCTTTCGAATGAGTTTGATCAACACCTTAAAGACTGTGGTATTGTACTACAATTAACTCCACCTGGAACACCACAATTGAATGGTGTGTCCGAACGGAGAAATCGAACATTACTTGATATGGCTCGATCCATGATGAGTCACACGGTTGTACCTGACTCATTGTGGGGTTATGCTCTTTTGTCAGCTGCTTTAATACTTAACTGAAGTCCGTCTAAAGCTGTAGACAAGACTCCATATGAATTATGGAAGGGAACGGTCCCTAACTTATCCTTTATTCGGGTTTGGGGCTGCGAGGCTTATGTCAAGTGGAGACCTGACGATAAGCTCGGCCCACGATCGGTCAAGACATACTTTATTGGTTATCCAAAAGGGATGTTTGGTCATTACTTTTACTCGCCTACGAACATCGAGTTTTTGTTGCGGCTAGTGCGACGTTCTTAGAGAAAGAGTTTCTCGAGAATAGGACAAGTAATGGAACCTTCGATCTGTCGAAGATTCAAGAACCAACAACCGAGCAATCAATGGAGGAAACCGTTCCTTCATCATCGGCTGCGGTCAATATTCCTTTGGAACCTAGGAGGTCGGGTAGACACTCTATTCCTCCAGACAGATACATTGGTATGGTCGAGGAGAATGAGAGAGATAACGTTTTACTCCTAGAGAGTAACGAACCCGCTACCTATAAAGGTGCCATGACCTGTTCCGACTCTAAGCTATGGCTTGACGCCATGCAATCCGAGATGGACTCTATGTATGAGAATGACGTAAGTCTCCCTCTTCAGTGCAAATGGCTTTATAAAATAAAGCATTCTGTAGAAGGACAACCAGATACATACAAGGCACGACTAGTGGCAAAGGGTTTCACTCAAGTGCAAGGATTGCACTATGATGAAATTTTTGCACCCGTATTTATGCTGCGTTCCATTCGGATAATCTTAGCGATTGCCGCTTTTCATGACTATGAAATTTGGCAAATGGATGTGAAAACCGCCTTCTTAAACGGTTATTTGGAGGAGGAGTTGTACATGGTACAACCCGAAGGTTTCATTGATCCTGAAAATCCTAAG